>JARTUT010001429.1:0-65175 GCA_030674115.1 Micraspis discolor | reverse complement strand
CTATACTCTATTCAAAGTTTATTTGTAACTCGGTTGGCCATGGAAGTTTGACACATTTCACTCTGTATATTAAAAAGTTAGGTTGGGTTCGCTATTTTCCTGTCAGATTATTACGCACTGTTGTCTATATCACATAAAGGTCCTAGTAAACTTGGATTCACTCAAAATACCAATTTACTTCTGAACCTTGGAAGAGTTTCGAAAGGTTTGAAATTATTATGGCAGAAATTTCTAAAGGAGCTGCTCTTATTTTGATTGGGATGTTGTATGATAACCTCAAAATATTAATTCTAATATTTAAGTTACCGTTCATCAGGGATGAACATATTTTAAGTGATTTTCGGAATCTGAAGAAGTTTGAACATTAATCTGTTCATCATGATACATGAAACTTCCGATTGGAATTTGTTTGATATTCGAAAGGACATTGCTTTAATCGTTTGGAAGCTGGTTCAACATTTCAAAAGAATTAAGGAAGGTATCACAAAGAAGTAATGTTGAATCTGAAGATGTAGCTAATAAGGCAATGGTATATATTCTTGAATGCAGAATTGGAACAGAGCATCTCACTTCTATGAAACACTTCGATTCAATTATCAACAAAATAAGATTCAATACAAGCTTGTATTCTGAACATGTTCTAGTTGATCAATGCATAAAAGTGATGGTAGGCACATTTAGTTTTTCAAATTTCTTATTTTTCCTCATAAAAATACCTTCATTGTGATCTATGAGCTATACATGCTTCGTTCAGTAGGTATTCTCTGCAAATCTCTTGGTGATTATGTGAAATGAAGGTTTCATTTTGAGTCACTGACGAAAAGACTTATTCTTCCATTCAATATATATTTTTTATCGTGATTGTTTCATAGTTTTGTTGGTCTGGGATATACTCAGCTCTAATCACATCCTCAATATTCAAAATTGAAATAATAGCTTTTAACATAAAGAATCGAATAAATGTTGATTACTTCTAAAGTTCTTTCAATCCGAATAATATCTCTTACAGGTATGTTATGTATACATCAGAATATTTTGAAGAATTCATAAACACATTCAGGAGCATTCACAATACTGAACGCTATAGATAGAACATCAATGATCTGAAAACGATGAAGAATAACGATCTACCATAATCAAATTAGATATAATTCAATTATTAATATTCAATGTGTAGACTTTTACTATTATCAAATAACTTCCAATCATTATTGAAATCAAAATAGATATTTGAAAACTTAAATGAAATATCATATGATTGAAATTTGTCAAATTATTATAAGGGTTTTACAAATTACACAATAAGTATTTTTCGAATAGTGAAAAAAATCTTTGTGAAAGAAAGAAAAGAGAGAAATTAACTTTATTGATAATAAAAATCATCAAATGGCTATCGACCGAAGTCTTCCTGCCAATTTTACATTTATTGTATAAAAAAAAGTTATTCCAATGATATTAGATGTTCATAAATTGGTAGTGCTTGTAGTTTGGCCTTTGGTGGGCTCTCTGTGTCATATTGGTGCACTAGTGAAGAAGCTCGGTATGGGGGAAGGGCCTATTAGTCCAGGTTGAGCTATCCGATCAATGATTCTTAACAAACTTATCCACCTGTAGGAGAAAAATCTTCTTTTAATGCCAACAGATTGTGCTCCTTTTACTAAAAGAAAATGAGTAGCATATCCTCCTAATAATAACTGTATATTACATGTAACAATAATTTACTTACATACATTTGTGTTTGATACACTTTGCTGTATCGTTGAGTCCATAACTTCCTGACCACTATGCGCAGATTTGAGTGCAAGATAGCATTTTTTTATGCTAAGTCTTTGTTCTTTAATTATTTCTCTAGGCATTTTGAAAAAACTTCTGAAATATTTTGATTCTCTTCAAAATCAAATGTGACAGATGACAAGTGAAAATTGGCTTAACTGCTTGACATCGGCAACGTCGAAATCCGAAGAAACACTGATGCCAACCCAAGAAACTTAAATCATAGCCACCCGCGATACAAATAAACTTTGAATGGAGTAAACAGTAAGTTTATGAACGCACATGGTGTAAATGTTGCTAAATGTAAATAAATTCCGATAATCTGCTAGCCCAAAAGATTAATTCGAAAATACATATAATTTCATTCTCTGGATGATGTCCAAGCCTATAAATCTGAATTATTGACATTCATTATTGACATGTAATATATTAGAGAACATAAGTGTAGTATATTTTACCAGATTAGAAAAGGTATTTAATCTGAATAATAGTATTAACAAACCTGATATGATGAGTATTGTTGTAATAATAATAAATCTATAACTACAGCATTTGTGACTAAAGATTTGTCTTAGTCTTCTCAGTTAGGATTTGATTGAAACACCTACAATGATATGAATAAGAAATATAATCTGCATTTCATTATGTTATACTCAGATCAGTGGATCAGGATATTCTAGAGGAAACTGCAACTTCTGCAGAATTTTGTATATCCATAATTCTCATATCAGGGAGCCCTATGAAAAGAAATAATGAATAATGGAAGGATGGGTCAAACTTTTAAATGCTGCATGAAAACATTACTACTACAATAATTTAGAACTTCAACATACTTCTTACTAACTAATCTTCCACAGGAGTCAACCACTATAATGAGAATTCGAAATTAAATAGTAAAAAAATTTTTCGTAAAATATGAATATAAAAGTTTATTGCAAGCTTTAGAAGACATTTAAAAATTTCTTCATTAAGTTAAAAGAGTCAATGTAAAACTTACTTTGTGGCACTTCTACCGTATCAGATACTATCTTTTCCAATAGAATGTTCCAGAAGCTTCTGAAAAAGAATAACGATTTATGAAACATTGTGGACGATTCACGATTCTACATTAATTTATTTATAAAAGATTCCTACATAATGAAGTTGAAATTATTTACGATATAGCTAAGTGAGATCTTTAAGTAATGAAATTTGCAAATTATAAACAAGAAGCTACCTAAGTTCCCAAAATCATGGTTCAGAAATAAGCATGGTTCGACATTAGCTCTAAGAAGACTTTCTGCTTTGTTATTAAAATGTATAAAACCCTCAAGCCTGAAATGTTTATCACAAATACTGTGATTTTCGTTAAGATCTCTTGGGGATGTCGTCTTCACTTCTAATTTTTTTCAACAACTTCTCCGATAACTACAAATTTTAGTATATTAAGATAACAGATCAACTAGTTAGTGGAAATCTATGGAAATGGAAACTACACCTTTTCCCATATTTCGATGAACATCTTAGAATAACACATTTGCAACCCATTTCAAAATTTAAAATTCAGTGCCTATGTTTCAAAAGATTCACTCTTCAATAACTCAGAAGCCAAACAGACCGATTTTCTTGTGAAAGTTCGTATTTATAGCCAGGATGCACAAATTATTAACAATAATAATAATAAGAACACGACTAGCAAAACTATTGAAGAACTTCCTGGAAAACATAATTTGTTGGCAATGAAGAGTGCAGTTGTGTTGAGCACCGCGCACTTAGTACGTAAAGTACTTTTACACATTAGCGCTGATCCAACATATTTAAGAACGGAATTACCCTAGGTACATGGTACGTACTCGGTAATTCTGAAGAACCTGAATCTAAACCATGGCCAAAGAGCTGTGTGATCAAGAAATGATAATAATAATTTATTCATCCCGTCAGACAAACATAAAATTTTATAGGATAAGTCAAATAAAAAATAATATAGAAAATTACCCTGAAAACTCAGAATAATCTACAAAAACAGAAATATTCAGAAACAAAATAATTACTAACAAAAATCAGAAAAATACTCATGAACCGAATAATAACACTTACTTACTAAAATAATCTTAATTGCCTTTTTAAATTCATTAATCCTAAGAATTTGCAAAAATTTAGGTGATTAAAAATTTGTATGCATTGATACATTGGTGAAAATTCGAATCTAGACGTCTTATGCTTTGGTATACACAGTAATCTTTCATTCCTTGTACCATAGCTATGAAAGCTAGAAAGTTTAGTCAGGTCACATTAATTTTCTTTGGTGTAAATTAGACAATTCAGCATAAAAATCGAGGCTAGAGTTAGGAGACCATTTTCAACGAAAACTCTCCTACAGGAGGACCTCGGCGCGACATTGAATATCATGCGCAAAACCCTTTTTTGGACAACAGAAACTCTGCCAACATCCGATGAATTACCCCAAAGCAGTATGTTTTAAGATAGATGGCTGTAAACTTAACTGTATTAAATATTCATGACGGATCGCGGATCAGCGGGAAATCTGCCGCTAGATTTTGAAAGGTTGAAAATATGGGCAAGATGCGGAGCAATGTCAGAGGCAATAAGTTTTAAAATTTTTCCAGAAATAAAATCCACTCCACTGCTTGTTTTATTTTTCAAAGATATTATTATCAACCACCTGAAACTCCAGCACAGAATGCAAGAAAAAAGTTGAGATTTTCATTGGCTATAAAGTGCAAGAGGAGGACAGTGAGTTTTTATAATAAGTTGCAACGATTTGCACGCCACTGACGTTATTTCGTACGCGCACCTGATTGATCGTTGAAATTTGAACTACTTCTCCTGCAACAGAGTATAGATGTGTTCTATGCCGGTTATCTGTGTACCATGAAGCTAACCTTGAACTGTCAGCGCAGCTTTTTCTCTGTCGAAATCAGATGCGGGTCATCTCTGTGTAATTATTGAAATCAATATCTAAAAAGTGACTTTTTTGGGTCCGAGATTTGCGAGAAATACATAACTATTCTCGCTAAGTGTTTATTTCCTCCCAGGAACCGAAATTTTAGTTCTTTTTGGCACTTTAACATGAGAGCACATTTTTGCATTGACTGCTTCCAATGATTCCCACAACATGACTTCTTCTCGGTTTAATTTGTTAAGATAATATAATTTGACTATGATTTGTTTAATATTTGTCTAAAAGATATCGACAGGGAGCCTTGTTGTACATGCACTTGCAGTTTCTAATGTTCTTTCGTTCATCCTGATATAGCGCCTCCCTGGGGGCCAAATTATATCCTAGTACGAGGCCAAAGACATATGCTAGTTCAGGATTGAGATGCATTCCACGATGAAAGATTAAATCATATCCAGTCCCTGGTTCGAGCTGTACATAATTGGAGCTTGTGGCATAACCACCTTGCCATGGAGCACACTCTTCAACTGGGATGAAAATTGGAATCATCTAGTCGCTGTCTGGAACATCTGTGTGGAAATTATACAACCCGTTTCGGGTCAACTGGCAGGCCATACCCTCTGGGACTTTTATTTTGTATCTGGGAGCTGGGAGGAAGCTATCGACTCAAACAACCTTAAGATAAGTCTCTAGTGTTCTGTCTTACTTGGGAGATTGGACATTCCTTAAAATTGTTATTTGTTAATTTTATTTATACACCTCAATATATTTGTCAAAAACCGAGAGGAGTTTTGTTGCTGGGATAATTGAGCCCACCCTAAGAGAATTAAGAGTAGAGTCTCATGCTTATTATTCAAAGTGGCACTTTGTCATGTTACAAAGTATGTAAAGTTTTTTTCGGTCACAGTGGAGAAATAATCTGCAAACATTGGGGCCATATCCCCAGCATCAACGTAGGTGACACCCTCAACCAGAAGTTCTATGGGCCGACTTCCCCTATTTTCTCGAGCAGTGAGAGCCTTCACCAGGGTCCACACTGTTTTGTTTTTATTGTCTGAATTTTAAATCAGTCCGGTATGGTAATTCAACTTTGCCTGTCTAATTAAGAAATGGTACGAGGATTTGGCTCCATTATATAAGTCACAGGTGGTCTGACAGGCAAATTTGCACGTAACCAGTGGAGGAATCCCAGTTCGCGTTTAGCCAAGACGATCTCTTGAGTAATCCACTTCTTGGTGGGGACAGCAGAAGAAGTACACTTGAAAAGTGGACAGCATTCCTCAAATGTTCCCTGGATCACACTGACAAACTCGCCAAAAAATCGGTCCACATCTAGGGATCCATACACCTCTTGAAAGTCACACATAGACACACGGTAGGCAAAGTCATCTAAATTATATTGGCTTAAAATTCTGACCATTGTCGACCCATGTCTTGTTACCGGATTAGGATCAACGAAAATTTCTAAGGATAGAGCTCGATGATCCCCAAGGTGAGCTTCGTATACTTCGGCCGTAAAATATGATATATCGGCATCCCTCAAAATATAGTCAACTTTGGATTCGGATGTGCGCCCTGTGATATCCGTAAAGACTCTAGTAGGCTCTTGTGAAGAAATATCTAAATTGAAACATTCAGGTAGATCTATAAATAACTTAACATTAGAACAACTAGATTTCAAGAAATCAACAATATTTTATCTGCTACACTGTTACGATATTCTAAAGTCGAAGACGTTGCATCCATCAACACTCCGAAATCACCAGAGCATGGTAGGAACACACTGAGAATGGCTAAACGCACTCTTTGAACGAGCACTATAGTTCCTCTCACCTCAAATTGCACGGAGAACCCTGATACGCACAGTTTTCTCGCCTGCACACACCATCACGAATATAGACCATAGATCCACCATGTGCCCTGGATGGGCCGCAATAAAAATCGGTTAGGCAGTATCCTAGAATAGTCATCGTTTGGATATCATCAAGACAGCACCAATGCTCGGCAACGCCAACAATGTCAGCAGGCTTGTCAGAGAAAAAAACTTCAAGATTTTCTAACTTATCAGTTATGCATTGTACATTTAAGTGTAGCACTTTCAATTTATTTTTTGAAACAGAGAAAACATTCCTGTCACATTTTGTACTATGCTGCTCTGTGCTAGCTCTATTGTTCAGCTTGTGACGACAAGTTGGGATCGCGTTATAAAAAACCTATTTATAGTAACTCCCTCGGGCCAGAATTCAGGATTCATAACCGTGTTCAAGTAGTCCGTAGGCAGTGACACTTTGAAAGAGGAGTATACATCAGGTTGTTTCGAATTAAGTTTTTCGCAAAAGACATTCTGTTTATGTTGGTTAAAAATTTTTGTGACTCAATTACAGTCGTTTCTGGACTGAGTTGGGACACATGGAGAAAAAGACGACCGCCTTTTGGTAAGTAGACTACTTGACTTGAGAGTACCGACCAGAGACTCATTAATTTTTAGGTACCGCCGTAGGTGTAGAAACCGGGTATATCGACGAATCTGAACTTCCATTATGTGAACCTGTTGGTTTATTTTTCGTTTTATTTTTAGTGACAGTATTCCACGCAGGGGATTGCTCCCCAGTACACATATATTCTCATTCACGGATTCAGTCAATATTGTAATTTCCTCATTAGGATTGCAAGCAGGTATTCTTAACGAAACCGGAGCCGTAGACAAAGATGAATCATCGGGGATGTTCCGAGTCGGTTTTTTCCTTGATGAAATTCGCGAGTTCACTTATTTGTTTATTTTGACTTCTAATAAATTTTTGAATTCGATGATCTTCAAGAAAAATACCAGCAATGTCAGCGACAATTTCTCCCTTCAAATCTGAAAGGTTCACCACTGTTTGAAGGTATTCAGGTGTTTGTTTGTGCATTTCGATAATGAAATTCGTCGTGTTATCACCGAATTGACGACAGTTATCACAAACCCATTTATTGGCATTATTTTCAGGGAACTTGTTGAAATGTTCAACTGTTAACTTTACACATTTTATGAGATAACTATTTTCACAATCTTCACGATTTATAGAAACACCGTAGCGATAGATTTTATTAGTAAAGTGGGAACAACAAATACCGCGTCCTCGCGTCATGATGCTCACAAGTGTTAATTAGTTTTATAGTTTATGCAGGGGCTGGAAAGTCCCTTACTTAACAGCGTGACACCGTTGTGGCCAATAATGTGTCCCACAGGAGTCAATCGAAATCGACCACTCAGAAAATAGAATGAAAAACTGTGGAAGGGAACAACGGAATTTCTGACATAAAAAAATTGTGAAGAGGATTATTTAAAACCACTGTATGACCTGAAGCATATGTTGAATGATTCTAGTGACTCTTCACAACAAAAAAAATGTGGCTTTGTCACATCTATGTTCTATCTAGCTAACTTTCTCAAATATACTTCCGAACAGATGTTCGTAGAATATTAAGGAAAATACTTCTTAATATTCTAAGACAATCTGATTGGTTGAGTAAATTTGAGTGTAGCGAGCATTATTATAGACATTTTTCTATATTTTTTTGTAAAATTCGATTTGTTAGTATGGATAAAAATGTCTGTAATATTCTCATAGAAAAACAAATATTGGGCCAGTCTAGAGATCCCATCAAACATATAGCCATTAAAAAATTTGGAAGAAATAAGAAATAACGGGTGATTTTTTAAGAGCTTGAGAACTTTTTTTAAAAAAAAAACGCATAAAATTTGCAAAATCTCATCGGTTCTTTATTTGAAACGTTAGATTGGTCCATGACATTTACTTTTTGAAGATAATTTCATTTAAATGTTGACCGCGGCTGCGTCTTAGGTGGTCCATTCGGAAAGTCCAATTTTGGGCAACTTTTTCGAGCATTTCGGCCGGAATAGCCCGAATTTCTTCGGAAATGTTGTCTTCCAAAACTGGAATAGTTGCTGGCTTATTTCTGTAGACTTAAGAATTGACGTAGCCCCACAAAAAATAGTCTAAAGGCGTCAAATCGCATGATCTTGGTGGCCAACTTACCGGGCCATTTCTTGAGATGAATTGTTCTCCGAAGTTTTCCCTCAAAATGGCCATAGAATCGCGAGCTGTGTGGCATGTAGGGCCATCTTGTTGAAACCACATGTCAACTAAGTTCAGTTCTTCCATTTTTGGCAACAAAAAGGCGATCGCCATTCACCGTAACGTTGCGTCCAACACCATCTTTGAAAAAATACGGTCCAATGATTCCACCAGCGTACAAACCACACCAAACAGTGCATTTTTCGGGATGCATGGGCAGTTCTTGAACGGCTTCTGGTTGCTCTTCACTCCAAATGTGGCAATTTTGCTTATTTACGTAGCCATTCAACCAGAAATGAGCCTCATCGCTGAACAAAATTTGTCGATAAAAAAGCGGATTTTCTGCCAACTTTTCTAGGGCCCATTCACTGAAAATTCGACGTTGTGGCAGATCGTTCGGCTTCAGTTCTTGCAGGAGCTGTATTTTATACGGTTTTACACCAAGATCTTTGCGTAAAATCTTCCATGTCGTCGAATAACACAAACCCAATTGCTGCGAACGGCGACGAATCGACATTTCACGGTCTTCAGCAACACTCTCAGAAACAGACGCAATATTCTCTTCTGTACGCACTGTACGCATTCGTGTGGTTGGTTTAATGTCCAATAAACTAAACTGAGTGCGAAACTTGGTCACAATCGCATTAATTGTTTGCTCACTTGGTCGATTATGTAGACCATAAATCGGACGTAAATCGCGAAACACTTTTCGAACCGAACACTGATTTTTGAAATATAATTCAATTATTTGCAAGCGTTGCTCGTTAGTAAGTCTATTCATTATGAAATGTCAAAGCATACTGAGCATCTTTCTCTTTGACACCTTGTCTGAAATCCCGCGTGATCTGTCAAATACTAATGCATGAAAATCCTAACCACAAAAAAATCACCCATTATATGTCAAAAAAAATGGAGTTTTGGGGATCTTAGACTTGTATATGCCAATTTTTTTTTATATTATGATAATTGTAAGGTAACCATATCATGATTTATATATTTATTTAAACGGACATGCCACTTTACAAATTATTATAATGATGAAAGTATCACACATTATTTTTGGAATCTATAACGTTCACTGTGTTTTGAATTCATTGTATATCATTCATAATTTCGCTTCTTTGGTTCCGAAGCCTTTCTTGAAACCAAACTGGCTATCTCCATTAACTTCTTCGCATTTTTTGTGCAGCTCCGTGAGCAGAATTCGAAGAAAGAGTTTTAGAAAATGGCTCATTAGGCTGATAAGCCAATGTTCTACTGTTGTTTGATTATGGTATCGTGAGGAAAGTGGAGCGGAAAATGTCCTGTATCATATTTGCTGATGAAAAGGGTAACTATCGTTTTTATATTTTGATTATTAATTCATTGGAATATCTCCAAGTACATGTCATCAGATCCTGGTGCGTTATTATCTTTCATTGATTTCATCGTATACACAATTTCACCTTTTAATATACTCGATCCTGATATAGGGTTATTTATTTAGACGGTTGAACTTTGTGGTCTGTCCTCTTTAAAAATATTACTTGCATATGCCCTCCACGCCACAATTCGTGTGAACTGCTGGGAATAAAGAAGAGGAGAACAATGGCTCTTCACTCACAGTCAGTGATATGATCGAAAATTATCAGGACAGTGAAAAAGCAGCAAGGTTGTCTCCGAACAACAGAGAGACCGGTATAGGTACCTTCCTCAGTTTACCATAACTTACAGGTCGCCTGTGCAAGAATAAACGGAAGGATCCCCGGCATGCATAATGTTTGGCTACGAGTTGAAATAACCTTGTTACCTGGAGTATGGGTGTAAGCCTGGAACATGACGATGACTCTCACGAGAGACTAGACCAGGAGGACTAGACTCAGGCTCAGACTTCACGAAATTAGTGCGAACTATAGAGAAACCGGAAAAGCTAGGTTCGGAATGACCACCGAGCAGCTACAAGATCTTTTTGCGGTGACGATACTATTCAGTGGTCTATTATGTAGATGAAGATCTTAGCGATAATTAGTGGAATATGATTGATCCAGATATATGCAAATTCGACATCTGCAGATGCCTTCCTCATTATAGTGTTACGTTTTTCCTCAGTGAAATAGAAAAAACAATACAAGTCCTTCTTTAAACTAATTTATATTCACACTTAACTAACAATTATCAATAATTTATATACACAATTTTTCTACAGAATTTCACTAGGAACACCTGTTTATTCGTCGGCAAGTTCTATCCATGAATGAATCCATGAATCGGCTTCAGTCATTTATATCCAGCGCTGTTTTATAGAAGTCACCAGAAAGATGCTTCATATTCCAGAACAATTGTAGCGGCCTCTTTTTTAAGTCCCATAAATATGCCACCATTAATCGTTTTTATGTGACAGCTTTAAGGCGAGCGGTCCCTTTATCGCTTTCTTGATCCCTTTGTCGGCGCATGAAGCGGAACTCCTCTGTTGTTGTAGTAGTCATTAAAAGGTTCATATTCGGTTTTGTTACAATAGAATAAAATTTACCTGTCTTGGAACATAGATGGGAGCAAAACTTATGATACTTATTCCATGGACGGTCCAAATTTTCAAAGGCGATTTTTTCTGAAAGTGAGGGTTGGGACATGTATCGCTGTTTTTTATTCTGTGTTGTGATTGATTTTCACGGAACTTTGAGGAAAGCAGTAGGTCAAAAACTACATTCAACTAATGCCAACGTTTCGTAGATATATTTCTACTTCTTCAGGGCTACAAAAGAGAAATTTACAGAGATTACAAATGGCAGAAATATATCTGGCATAAAAATTGAATAATAGACCAATAAACAATGGTTTCAAAATAAACACATATAAGAATTGGTCACACAAATGTACAATACAAACTATATATCAAAATTAACACTTATTCAATTTAATTTTTCTTTCTATTTGGATTTTATAGAAGCACATATTTAAAATCGATGAAACCTTACCGAAGTCGAATTTATGTTTTACACACAAAATATTTTAATGTTAGTTTGTTGAGCAAATTGGGATCGAACATATACAGAAACATAGGAAAACTCTGTCTAAAAATTTTTGAGGCCAAACACAAATCATCACAACAACGTGTTACATTCAATAAGTATGCTGAAACTGAAATATTATTTCAATCTTAGCCTGTTTAACCACCGGTGGAGCCCAGAATATATTGTTGAAAAAGTCGAATTCCCAACTCACTGTACTGAATACTTGTTTTTCAAAAGATCCAAAATATTATTATATATCAAGCTCAAATTTTGGGTGTCAGTTCGGTAATTAACGATATCATTGAGTTTTATGTATATCATTTCACTGATGGTTCTTTTTGTATAATTTCGCTCTACATCTAGAACAGAATCCGCTTGAAAATTAAATTGATGTTTATTATTAAAATAATGGATTGCAAGGGGCGTCTTTGTATCTGTAGATCTAAACTTTTCTTGGCATTCGTTCTTGTGCTGACTTATTCTATTTTTTTAATATTGTTTAGTTTGGCCAATATAATTCTTCGAACAATTACTGCAAGGGATCTTTTAAATCAATTCGCTCTGATCCATCATGGGGTCAACGTCCTTCAATTTGGAAAATATTGCGCTTCAAGTTGAGATGTTGTATGAAACTAATTTTATGTTGTTAGAAAACGATTTTATGAGCATATTTAATTTATTAGTGAGTCCAGGGATGTATGGAAATTTTACATAAGGTACACCGGGGTAAGTGGAAATATGGGGCAAGTGGGACCCAGGCCAATTCCGATAAAATTACTTTCTGTAAAGTAGCTCCATCTGTGCCATACAAACCTATTTATGTTCCTTTAGTGCGCTCTGGTGTATTAATCCGACAGCGCTACATTTAGGGTTTGACCTTGGCTACATTTAGAATATCAGCTGTTTACGTCGCATGGTGAGCAAGTACGTGTTCGTTGCAGGTGGATGCTAAACCCAAGAAATTCGGGCGAATATTAAAACTTTTTGAAGTAAGTATCCAATAAACAATAATTCTTTGTATTTTAAACGTATGAAAAAGTAATATTTGTTATTTATGAAGAAAGAAATCGACCTAGGTTACACTTTCCCTATAAAATAGTAGTAAGGGTAAGTGTAACCTACGATTAGGTTCCATTTTCCCAGTTGAATTCGACAATAAACGTTTGTAAAATTTAAATGCAAATTTATATAATTTGTTTTAGACATGGTGCGTAACTATGTTCGGAAGAAGCCGCCACTTAAATACTCCAAAGAGACCCTAAAAGCTGCCATAGAAGCAGTACAAAATCAAGAAATGACGGTGTATAGGGCATCAATAACTTATAAGATACCGAAAGCCACACTTTTCAAACATGTAAAAGGTCAAAGGGGTGTCAAAAGCTCTACCATGGGTAGACCAACTGCTATTCCTTATGAGGAAGAAAAGAAAATAGCCGAAAGCATCAAACTTATGGAAAAATGGGGCTTTGGCCTTTCTAAAAAAGAAGTCTTGAATCTTATAGGCCATTATGTGAAGGAAAACAACATTAAGACGTCATTCAAAGATGGAATACCCGGCAACGACTATTTCATGAGATTTAAGAAAACCTTTAACCTGAGCCAGAAAAAACCACAAATGGTGGAAGTAGCAAGAAAAAGGAGTGTAGATCCATTTATCATCAATGATTACTTCACTCTGTTAAAAGATGTCATAAAAGATATTCATCCATCAAGAATTTATAATATAGATGAGACGAGTTTTTGCCTCGACCCAAGCAGAATTAAAGTTGTTGGCCAAAAGGAACAGCTGCTCATAGGGCAATAAGTGGTTCTGGCAGAGAAAATATATCTGTCTTATTAGGGGAAATGCTGTTGGAGAAAAATTTCCGCCGCATATAGTATTTAAAGGGAAAAATGTGTGGAATTCATGGCTTGCAAAAAGGATGAGGAATATGCAGGTGGCACGACAAGGGCCTTTGAAAGTTAAACGAAAACGAAATAGAAAATTAATAATGAAATTCTGACAATAAGAAAAAATGACTCGAAAGAAAATCGAATGCTGGAGCACTGACTTTTGCCTACCTGGTTTCACAGTACGGCTGAATCAACGTGTCCAAGCACTCAAACGAAAATAATCACTTTTTCACTAGAGTTCGAATTTGAATATTAACGAGAAATTTACTGCGAAGAAAAGTCCACTGCACCGGACGAGAGCGGCTTCAGTACCGTCTTTTTGTTCGACATAGGTCATATGCTCCAACATATGTTACGCGCTCATCGGGAAATGAAATGAATATACGTGGGCCGCACGAAACGAGCAAGCAACTTGGAATAAAAATGAATGAATGCAACTAATAATAATGAGTTGCAGTAACATAACCGCCCACCTAAAATAGAATATTTTATGAAACAAAGCAAATATAAAATTGAAAAGATATCGAACATAAAGTAAAAAATATATACATATATACATCAACATACGTCATAATTATTGGAGAGGTAATGGACATAATTTAACCACTGATCTCTGCAGTACACCTTGAGTAGTCCGAATAGTAGCTACTCTAGCTATTTTATCAGCGCCAGGATGCAATTTCTCAATGCGTCCAAGTCGCCAGCGCAATGGAGGGAGTTGATCATCTTTATCAAGACTAGTGCACCTATTGAATAAGGTGGCGAGTCACTATTGAACCACTTTTTCGTTGTTGCAGTGTGTTCAGGTATTCTGTAACAATTTAAATTTTGAGGCCCAAAGTTGGACGCCAATTGTGTAACAATTAAATTTAAATGTAATTGAAAAAATTTTGCTCCGGCTAGCAATAGAGCAGATAAGAAATTTTTTGATGACGAGATATTGTTGATGATGGAGCTCGTGTTGAATGATTGTTTGGGCTATTACCATCATCTATTGTGGATGTAATGATTTCCGACGTTTCGATAGACATCTTCTATCTTTATCAAGGAGAAAAGTAAGAAACCTTTTGAAAATTATCAATTTTCAAAAAGTCAATTGACAGAAGTCATGAAAGAAAATGAACGATGTTATATACTCATCTGTGATATGATGATCTTTTTAAGTTGGATCGAACTATCGGCGTCTAAACTTCTGGCAGATCTATAGATGGAGCACTTATGGAATCAGGTGTTATTTTCATAAATGCTGCTTCTTTGATTTTTCTTCTTGCAAGTGTAGATGTTCTTTTATTCTTTGCTAATAGAAACAAACATTCATTCAACACGAGCTCCATCATCAACAATATCTCGTCATCAACTAGAAATTCGGTATGGGCCTTTTGTTTCAAGAAGTTAGAAGTTATGAAAGAACCAGCATAAAATTGGCAAAGGAATGCAACCATCTGACATTCATCCATCTTGCAGAGATCGAAACCTAATTCCTAAAGGTCTCAGAGTGAAACTTCCTGTCAAAAGTTATAGAGCAGATAGGATTTCAAAACGGACAAGTCAAGCCCTTATGAGAGAAAGACTGAATCAACATCGATTCAACAAAGCCAAATTACTTACAACATGCGAGAACCTTAGATGTAGCATTCAATCAAAAACTGATGCTGAAGATTATGAAAATATTCTGGGAGCTATTAAACATAGCTATGAAAGAATATATGAACAACAAAAACAAGTCCAAAAAGAAAAATGGAGAAACTTATGAAGGAGTCAAGAAAATATGAACCCTTAGATCATTCAAAAACCGTGATCAATTTATCTAATAAGAACTTAAGTGAAGATCAGATATCTCTCCTCAACAAGGGTCTCAAGTTCTCTATAGCCCCTAAGACGATACCAAAAATTGAAATCATGTTGGCGGCAGAAGAAACTGCACAAAAATTCGAGAACCTGAAAAAGCCGAAGAGTACAGATGGAAAATCAGAACCTTGTTAGACAGGAATAACAAAACACCTCTACCCAATATAAATAAAGCTGAACAGAGGGCATTAAAAGATCTTAACTCGGATAGTTCCATAAAGATACTTCCAGCAGACAAAGGAAACGCCACTGTAATTCTAGATGTTGGCTCTTATAATCAAAAAATCAATGAATTATTAGAAGCAGGAAAATACAAAAACTAAAAAGGACCCTACCACCACAGTTGAAAACAAGATTTACAAAATCCTTTATAAATATCGAAATGAATTTCCAGATCAATTCATTAGATCAAGACTTACACCTCACTTCAGTAAACCACCACATTTATATGGTCTACCAAAAATACACAAAGCAAATATTCCTCTAAGACCAATTGTGAGTTCAAGAAATTCAGCATGCCACCAATTGGCTAAATTTCTGCTGAAAATTATATCACCATTAAAAAGTAATTCAACATCGATGATAAGAAACACGAAACACTTCATAGAAATAATGAAACATCAAGAAATCATGGAAGAAGACGTTATGGTCAGCTTCGACATTACCAGTTTGTTCACTAATATTCCAACAGATAAAACACTTATCATAGTTAGGAAAAAGCTTGAAGAAGATCAAACCCTTAGTGAAAGAACTACACTAAGCGTGAATGCAATTATGGAAATGCTTTCTATTTGTATTGAAACAACATATTTCTAATTTGAAGACATCTTTTATCAACAAGAATTTGGAATGGCCATGGGTTCACCACTATCACCAATTTTAGCTGATTTATATATGGAAATTTTCGAACAGAAGGCATTAGAAAAATATGCACTTAAACCCAAACTGTGGAAAAGATATGTAGATGATACTTTCATTATTTGGCAACATGGAAGAGACACTATAGATGGATTCCTTCAATATCTAAACAATCAAGAGGAATCAATTAAATTCACAATTGAAATCGAGAAAGACAGACAACTTCCATTCTTAGATGTACTCGTACATAAACAAAATGGAATCCCAAGAACCACTGTGTATAAAAAGCCAACGAACACAGGACAATATCTACATTTTGATTCAAACCACCAACTAAACACTAAATTGGGAGTAGCAAAATGTTTATTTGATAGAGCAATAAATATTTGTTGCACTGAAGAAGACCAAAATGAAGAAATAAATAACATCTCGAAAACTCTTAGAAGCAATGGCTACCCCAAAAAGATATTAGAAAAAGCTAGACGAACAAGAGAAAGTCAACCTGAACCAACAGATATAAATCAGACCATTAAAACCGTAATTCCTTATGTAAAAGGTTTGTCGGAGAAAATGAGAAGAATTGGAAATAGATACAACATAACGACTGCATTCAAAACTCAAGACACTATCAGAGCTAAACTTACAAAAGTTAAGCCTAATAATGAGACACAAAGGACAAAGAACTGCATATATGAATTACCTTGCGAGTGCGGAAGATCTTACATCGGAGAAACTAAACGCCCTCTGAATGTACGAATAAAAGAACATCAGAAGCTTCTACGAGTACTAGACAGCGACAAATCCAGGTTGGTCCAACATGCTGTAGATGAGAATCATCGTATAAAGTGGGATGAAGCATCAATAATATCCAAAGAAGAAAAACTTGCAAGAAGAAAAATCAAAGAAGCAGCATTTATGAAAATAACACCTGATTCCATAAGTGCTCCATCTATAGATCTGCCAGAAGTTTGGACGCCGATAGTTCGATCCAACTTAAAAAGATCATCATATCACAGATGAGTATATAACATCGTTCATTTTCTTTCATGACTTCTGTCAATTGACTTTTTGAAAATTGATAATTTTCAAAAGGTTTCTTACTTTTCTCCTTGATAAAGATAGAA
Organism: Micraspis discolor; assembly: GCA_030674115.1. NCBI lineage: Eukaryota > Metazoa > Arthropoda > Insecta > Coleoptera > Coccinellidae > Micraspis > Micraspis discolor. Next base: position 47,711 of record JARTUT010001429.1, on the reverse strand, counting down.
GATGTCTATCGAAACGTCGGAAATCATTACATCCACAATAGATGATGGTAATAGCCCAAACAATCATTCAACTGACCAGAATTATACGACATCTTTTTTGTCATCTACACAAAAAATAATTAAATGCATTAAATAAACATGACATTTAGAATCGAATAAACCCTGTCTGATCATAAAATGAGGACTTACCGGAATCTCTGTTCCGCCAGGAAAAATTCGCACATAAAATCTACGAAAACACTGCAAACGTGTTATTTCAGCAGCTTCTCGACAGTGAAAGAAACCGACGAGATCGAGGGGCATCGATCATGTGGTATCGACCGATTCGGCGCGTTAAGTAGATCATTCCAATGACAAATGAAATGGTCACAGACAGCTTTAAAGCGGATTTCTGCGGTTAATTAAAATTGGTAAATCATGGTGCTACAATTCTAAATTCAATCTTTTCCAAAAATCCTGATGGATACGAGTTAAAAGCTGCCAACGCGATAATCGACCCATAGATAGGTGAGATAAATCTGGTTCAGGAATAGCAGTTAATGGAGCCAAAGTAAGAAAATGTCCTGGTGTCAGTGCAGATATGTCATTCGGATCATTACTAAGCGAACATAAAGGGCGAGAATTGAGCACAGATTCAATCTGTGTGAGGACTGTATAAGACTCCTCATATGTCAGGATCTGATGACCGATCACTCTCAATAAATGGGATTTGACAGATTTTATACCAGACTCCCAAAGACCCCCAAAATGAGGACTAGAAGGCGGATTGAAACCCCACTCAATTTTCTCTTCCAACACAGCGCCCTGCATATATCTCGAAAGCTCCCGATAAGCTCCCCTGAAATTTGTTCCACCATCACTAAAGATGTGGTTACATCTACCTTCGAGCAATAAAACGACGCAATGCAGCAAGAAAAGCATCGGAAGTTAAATCTGACACTAACTCCAAATGCAATGCCTTCGTTGTGAAACATACAAAGAGACATATATACGCCTTTAACGATTTGGAGCCACGAGACCTAGACATAGTTATGAAGTATGGGCCACCATAATCTACTCCGACGCATTGAAAGGGTTTGAGCTGGTTAATTCTCAAGGGTGGCAAATTACCCATGAGAGGTTGAGACATTTTGGGATTGACTTTGAAACACGTATTACAGCGAGAAATAACTTTGTTTATAGCTCGTTTGGCTGATAATATCCAGACCTCTTGAGATAGAAGGAACTGTAAAGTCTGAGCACCTGGATGCAGATATATTTTATGGAAATGCTGAATAAGGAGCTCAGTAAGACGATGAGATGAAGGAAGCAAAGCTGGGTGTTTGTGATCATAGGCCAGACCAGAAAAAGACAGACGACCGCCCACCCTGAGAACACCGTCTTCTCCAAAAAATGGATTCAATTTTCAGAAGTGATTTAGATATGGGATTTCCTGAGATGAGATTATCGATCTGTTCCTTGAACACAACCCGTTGAACCTGCTTTATAATGAAGAAAAGTGCATCTTTGAGATGAACTGCGGAAAATCTATATATGTTTTTGTTTTTTTGTTTTATGTTTTTATATTCTAGGAGCTTTAGAGTTTTTCATGAAGTGAACAAATCTGAAAATGTAAGCTACCACCCATTGAACCTTGGACAGAGATGAATACCTGGAGAGCAAATCATCAACAAACGACGGAGAAATTAAAGCTGACAAAGAGAGGTGACGCTCTTCTGTTTGTACAAGATGAAGAGAATTCTCTATTTCATCATTTGCGAAGGTGAGATGTTTGGAACGAAGCCAGTCAGGGCCTGTCCACCACAAAGAGCAGTTCAACAGTTCGGTTGGCGTTAAGCCGCGTGAAGCACAATCAGCTGGATTGTCTTTCGATTGAACATGATACCAATTTTCTGTTGAAACTAAGTTCTGAATTTGAGTTGTACGATTGCTTACAAATGTCTTCCATCGATGAGGAGAAGACTTAATCCATGTTAGAGCTACCATTGAATCAGACCAAGCAAAAATGTCATCTATTGTAAAGGCTAATTGGTAAACAGAGGAAACCACATTAATGAGTTTTGATAATAAGAGACAAGCACACAATTCCAGTCGTGGAAGTGAAATTCTCTTCAATGGGGAGACTTTTGATTTACCACCTACGAAAGAGATGTCAATGGAGCCGTCATAATTGAAAAACCTGAAATATACCGCGGCTGCGTAACCACGCTCACTACTATTTCCGAAACCATGAAGTTCGCAACGATAAAATGGTTTCGATGCAAGTTTCCGAGGTATCTTTAATTTACCCAATTCGGTTAATTAGGATTTACACTGATTCCAGCGACGGCTGACATCGTCTGAAGTGTATCATCCCACTGCAAACCTAATGTCCAAAGATGCTGGATCAAATGTTTAGCAAGAAAAGTAAATGGAGAAAGGAACCCCAAAGGGTCGAAAATTCTAGAAAGTTCGGAAAGTATGTTACGTTTGGTACATACCTGAACAGTAGTTTCCGCAAGATAAGAAAATTCGTCCGACGAAGAAACCACCTCAAACCGAGAATTTCGACTATCTATATCAAAATCAAAAGAATGGTGATATTGATGATCTAGAGGTATGGTTGAGAGGAATTGAGAACTGTTACTACTCCATTTTCGGAGCTCAAAACCACCACAATTCAATAAGGAAATCAGTTCCTCTTGCAACGTTTTTGCGTCTTCCAAATCATCACAACCTGTAACGACATCATCGACATAAATGTCTGTGAGCAAAATTTCGGATGCCTTTGAAAACGAGCTCCCTCATCCTCGGCCAACTGTGCCAACGTTCGAAGGGCAAGAAAAAGGTGTTGGTGCGACTCCGTACGTAACGGTATTCAGCTGATTAGTTTTTATGGGTTCCGATGGAGAAAACCGCCACAATATTCTTTGAAAGTTTCGATGTGAATTTTGAACTAATATTTGACGATACATTTGTTTGATATCAGCTGTGAAAACGAACCGATGAACACGAAAGTTCATCAAAATGACAATAATATCCTTTGTAATTTAGGACCTATCAATAGAGCATCATTTAAAGATAAATGACCAGGTACATGAGCTGACGCATCGAAAACAACCCTCAACTTTGTGGATGGACTGTTTGGTTTGATTATACAATGATGAGGATATAAAAAGTATTTTCATAATCCGAACTCGTAGAAATCAATGACATATGATCTTTTTTTCTAAATATTCCTTCATGAAAGTAGAGTATTCCCTGTATATATTCTGGTTTTTAATAAGTTTACGTTCAAGGGATAAAAAACGACGTAGTGCGAGAGAATATGTGTCACCGAATGAAAGTGTTGACTGATCAGGTTTAAATGGTAATGCCACAGTGTACCGTCCAGATGTATTTCTAGAGTTCTGAGTGTATAAGTTCTCACAAAATTGATTTTCTGGTGATACAATGACATTCTCTGAAACTTCTTCAAGTTCCCAAAATCTTTTCAACGAGGAGTTCAAATCTGATTCAGGCAATGACAAATGAAAATTGTTAACTGATATGCTAGGTGATTGAATCTTTCCATGAAAACCCAACCAAATACTGTCTCAAGTGCTGTTGGTTCCAAACCGTTACCCTCGATACGACCCGGTCGAATTATTAAGGAGAATATATCCGCTCCCAGGAGAAAGTCTATTGATTTCGGAATAGAAAAGTTCGGATCTGCTAACTTCTTGTTATAGACACAATTCCAAAACGAATGATTTACGAAAGAACTCGGCATTTCCGCACAAATCTTCGGAATCACGACGGCATCGAATGTAAAAGATGGATTTATTTGACCCGATGGACGAATAGTACATTCAGTGCTGCAATTAGCAGAAGATGAGCTTTCACAAATTCCATTTATCGAAAATGAAGCATCACAAATTTTCATGCCTAATCTATTTACACACGATTGAGTTATAATATTTATTTGAGAGCCTCCATCTAACAGAACTCGGACCTTCTGATATTGTAGGATCGAATATAATTATCCCTACTTATGCGTTTCGTCCCTGGCGCACACATTTGGACTCATCAGTATGGCTTGTGTGCGCCATGCCATAGACGCAGGGGTTTAGAAAGTTTGAGGGAGCCGCCGGGAGTTGAACCCGGTACCTAGTACCTAGTCGGTGTGATACTTGAGCGCTTACCTCTGGGCCACCGAAGCGCTGTGAATTAGGCTATGCGGGGGTTATATGAGGTGCCGCCAAGTGATCCCTACACACTCCCCTGTCAGTGACGGAGTGCCGCTACACACTCCTTACCAGTGACGGAGGAACGAAACGAGTGCGTGTTACAAGGTCAGTAGGTGTAGCCGGGTGATGGCCACCTGAGCTGAGCTACACCACACGGTATGGTGCGGACGGGTGATGTCCACCTGAGCAGATCCGCAATACCGCGGCAGACCATGAATATTGAACGGAATGGGAAAGGCGTCTAGAGTTTCGTTGGAAGTTGCAGAGAGGGAGCGAGTATACCTCAAGCGTCAACCGTCTGCTTTTCCAAGACACGTCGTAAAGACAACCGTTCCCATCACGTCGGGGTCACCAATGTTGGGACAGAATGACGTTGATCACGTCGGGGTCACCAATGTAGGATCGGAAGAATTATCTCTACTTATGCGTTTCGTCCCTGGCGCACACATTTGGACTCATCAGTATGGCTTGTGTGCGCCATGCCATAGACGCAGGGGTTTAGAAGTTTGAGGGAGCCGCCGGGAGTTGAACCCGGCATCTAGTACCTAGTCGGTGTGATACTTGAGCGCGTTACCTCTGGGCCACCGAAGCGCTGTGAATTAGGCTATGCGGGGGTTATATGAGGTGCCGCCAAGTGATCCCTACATACTCCCCTGTCAGTGACGAAGTGCCGCTACACACTCCTTACCAGTGACGGAGGAACGAAACCAATGCGTGTTACAAGGTCAGTAGGTGTAGCCGGGTGATGGCCACCTGAGCTGAGCTACACCACACGGTATGGTGCGGACGGGTGATGTCCACCTGAGCTGATCCGCAATACCGCGGCAGACCATGAATATTGAACGGAATGGGAAAGGCGTCTAGAGTTTCGTTGGAAGTTGTAGAGAGGGAGCGAGTATACCTCAAGCGTCAACCGTCTGCTTTTTCCAAGACACGTCGTAAAGACAACCGTTCCCATCACGTCAGGGTCACCAAGGTTGGGGACAGAATGACGTTGATCACGTCGGGGTCACCAATGTAGAATCGTAAATTAGAAGAATTATCCCTACTTATGCGTTTCGTCCCCTGGCGCACACATTTGGACTCATCAGTATGGCTTGTGTGCGCCATGCCATAGACGCAGGGGTTTAGAAAGTTTGAGGGAGCCGCCGGGAGTTGAACCCGGTACCCAGTACCTAGTCGGTGTGATACTTGAGCGCTTACCTCTGGGCCACCGAAGCGCTGTGAATTAGGCTATGCGGGGGTTATATGAGGTGCCGCCAAGTGATCCCTACAATATCTACCCCAAGCATCACGAATCTCGACCTCAGCGGTGGCTAAGAGAACGGTAGAATTTGAAGAAATATTCGTTAAAACCTGAGCTGAGCCTGAATCCGATGAATTTGCAGATTTGAAATGAAACGTCTCCGTTGAAGAATCATTATCCGCATTATTGCGCATGTGCAACAGGGTATGATGCTTTCCGTTACAAACATGACAATTTGACTTTGAAGAACAATTGTTAATCTTATGTCCAGAATGGAGGCAATTGATACACCAATTTTTGTTCTTCACAGTCTTGAACCGATCTTGAACAGTTTGTTCCAAAAATGATGGACATTTTATAAATATTATGAGCTAACTTGCAATAATTACAGGTTATACGTTTGTGGAATGATTCAGTTTTCGTTTGAACGAGAAGAGTCGAATTTCTTTTATTCATTGAGAGAGAACTAGATTTTAAAACTTGAGAATTCGAAATTGAATGAGTTTTCGACGGAAGAGAAAGAGCTACTGCCTCCAAGGCTATACACTGATTTGTCAGGAAATTTCGTAAATTGACAAACGACGGAATATCTGTTGAACATTCTTGTAATTCAAAACGTTTGATCGATGCTGAATCTAATTTCTGAATGAGAATGTGAAATAAAACAAAGTCCCACTGGTCAACGAGTAAACCTAAATTCCTTAATACCGATAAGTTCTCCGCAAAACCTCTAGAATTCGCCTAAGATCTTTTGCTGAATCACCCTGTAGCTTTGGAACATTACAGATTTCCTTCCAACATGTATTAGCGAGAAGTCTTTTATTCTGATATCTTTCCGCCAATGTCTGAAAAGCGCTTTCATAATTTTCAGCAGTCAATGGAAACCCTTTAACTAAACTTAAAGCATGAGAAGAAAGTGAACCTAGGAGGTATTGAAACTTTTCTATCTGACTCAAGTTAGAATTTTCATGTACCAAACTTTGGAACATATCGAAAAAAGTAGGCCACTCTTTATAATCCCCATTGAAAATGGGCAATACTATCTTTGGAAGTTTAACATTTGACGAACTGATAGAGCAACTATTTTGGTTTTTTATTGGGTTGTTTACTACAGGAAATAAATTAACATAAGTCGTTCTGATGGTGTAATAATTATCCATAAAGGCTGTTCGAATAACCTTCTCAGTGTTCAATTCCGGTTCTTCGGAAGATACAATCATAGAGACAATTGAAGTGTGTAACTTTTTGAAATTATTCGAAAATATCCTCAAGTTTTTCAAATCTCAATTTGAATCTTACGTGGAGACTTTCATCAGAGACAGCGAATTGTGCTAAATTCAGAATTTCCTCGAGATCATCAATAACAATTTGACCAGGAACTTTGAGTTGTTTCAATTTTGTCGTCATTATTATTATTCAAGGTATACTGCAGAAAACAATATGAATTTTGTTTTGAGTAATTTTGAAAAAAAGAGTAAATAGACTAACCGATTGAAAAAGAACTAAATTAATTAATAAAGTAGATAATTAAGATTGAATCTATTGAATTGAAAATCGAGTTGAAAATAAACAAATGATGAAAATAAACAAAAACAAGAATGTCTATCTTTGTTTATGTTTTGATCAAGGTTATGAGCATAGATCAGAAAAACAAATGAAGAGTTGTCTATGTAATGAAAATGAAAGCTAAATTCTATAACATGCGCAGAAATTTGACCGTGATTAAAGAATTTATGAATGTGTTCGATATCTTGTCAAGTTTTTGAGGTTAGGTGAATATTGACCGATTGAAATAAATGCAAATGAAAAAACTAAATGAAAAAATTCCAAAATGCTTGATCGCAATAATTTTGAAAACGCGGTTCGAAAATATGCGGCTCAAGAAGGACCAAAATGGCACGACAAGGGCCTTTGAAAGTTAAACGAAAACGAAATAGAAAATTAACAATGAAATTCTGACAATAAGAAAAAATGACTCGAAAGAAAATCGAATGCTGGAGCACTGACTTTGCCTACCTGGTTTCACAGTACGACTGAATCAACGTGTCCAAGCACTCAAACGAAAATAGTCACTTTTTCACTTAGAGTTCGAATTTGTATATTAACGAGAAATTTACTGTGAAGAAAAGTCCACTGCACCGGACGAGAGCGGCTTCAGTACCGTCTTTTGTTCGACATAGGTCATATGCTCCAACATATGTTACGCGCTCATCGGGAAATGAAATGAATATATGTGGGCCGCACGAAACGAGCAAGCAACCTGGAATAAAATGAATGAATGCAACTAATAATAATGAGTTGCAGTAACAGCAGGATTAACCTATTCGGCCACAAAATGGCTGGATGGAAGCAGAAACTTTTCAGAATTATTTTAAAAACAGTTTTCTAAAAAGCATACCCAAAGAAAGACCAGTTATTCTTATTTATGATGGCCACAGTTCACATGTTGGCATCTTACTTATCCAAATGGCACGACGTGAAAACATAGTCATTTTAAAGCTTCCGGCACATTCCAACCACGTTCTTCAACCAATGGAGCTTAGTGTATTTCGGCCTCTAAAATCAAATGGGAGGAAGAACTTGTAAAATGGCAACGGAAAAACTATGGCAATAAACTTCCGAAATCCATTTTTGCATCAATCATCTCTAAAATTTGGGAAAACATAGATCCAGTGTTCATCAAAAATGGATTTCAAAAAGCAGGAATTGCTCCATATTGCAACACTGTAATACCTATTGATAGTTACGAACCCCAAGCTTATAAACGGTGGTTGCTCTTTTAAAGAAAATCAGGAGATAGAGAGTTCACTGATGTAATTGATAGTTACGAACCCCAAGCTTATAAACGGTGGTGCTCTTTTCAAGAAAATCAGGGAGATAGAGAGTTCACTGATGTACTACCACATCAAACACTTGCAGCTGTGAAACCTATAGAATTGATACCTACAGTTGTGGCACCTACAGTTCTGGAACCTACAGCTGCGGATCTTACAGCTGTAGACCCTACAGCTGTGACAGCTACCGCTGTAACACCTGCAATAACCACCAGTATAAGAGAAATTATACCTGAACCATCAACATCCAGGGAAAACATATTAAAACGCGAAGTCTTAACGCCTTTGATACTTCGAAAAAAATCATTCGAAGAGCTGCTTTTGGAACAAATAAAACAAACGCCAAAAGCTACTTCTACTAGAAAAAAAATCTGCGGAGGTGCAGAAGTGATCACTTCAGAAGATGCCATAGCTAAGCTTGAAGATATCCAAAACGAAAAGATAAGAAAAATCAAAACAAAAACCAAGAAAAAACTAAGTGACGATAATATTAGCGATGTCGATGATAACTTAAAATTAGAGAAAATAAAAACCATAAAAAAAGGAAACAAAAAATCAACAAATAAGAAACACTTATTTTTGGAAGAAGATAGTAGTAGTGATAACAGTGATGAAGATTTGGAAAGCCTTTCTAGCAATCCCAGTGTAGATGAAGTAGAAGAGATGGATGAAGAAATCAGTTTCCTAAATCAAATGCAGTTAGACTTATCAAAAATAAATGTTGGTGATTGGATTGTTGTTAAATACAATCAGAAGAAACTGGTCAAAATGTTCGTTGGTCAAATAACAGAGAAGGAACCCTGCTTAGAGGTAAAATTTTGTCGAAGATATGGTAAGACATCCACATTTTATTGGCCAGTTGTGGAAGATAGGAGCATAATAGAGAGAAAAGATATTTTTATGCATTTACCCACTCCTTCCACAAATAAAAGAGGAAAAATATCATTTAGTGTTGTATTTGACACATATAATGTTAGTTAACTGTTATTTTCTTTTTCAAAATAAATGTATTTTGTAGCATATAAAAAGACTAATTGTTTACACTTGCCCCTTTAAATATTAGTACATTCCAAATGTAAAAATGAGTTAAAAAAAGTACCACGAAAGAAAAAAATAAGGCAGGAATCTGACTGTATGTTGGTAGATCCTTTAAATAATGTCTACTTAATAAGCTTGTAATATACAAACATGATTGAGTGAAACGTTTTTTTGATAAGAGTGTTTAAAGATGAGCTATTGAAAACCGCGATTCCACTTACTCCGGTGTACCTTAATATATACTTTGAGTGCTATTCTCATTTTCTGCACTTGTATCTATCGGTCTAATTATAGTGTTGTTGTTTCCAATAATTTCATCACTGAATGATTTCAGGTAGTCTATTCAGCTTCAAAAGGTCTCTGATTATTCTCAAATTATCTTTGTGAAAAGAGCTGTCGCAAGATTTTTAGATCTATACATAAGGTTTCTTATGGCTACTACTATATATAAAAAAGTTGCAGTATGAATTATAATTTTAAAATTCCCCCAGAACTAGTTTGTTTTCTATACCAGTTTGTAATCAGTGAGCCATCATTTTTTTGTGAACTGTGACGTCCAAAAATGGTAAAGAATTGTCCTTTACATCTCTAAAGTAAATTGGAGGCGATGATGGAATTGATTGAAAACAGTTAAAAGTTCTTCACATTTGTTGGTCAACCTTATTTTACACTCATGAATGAGTTATGTCATAACTAGATTAGCTGTTGATGGGCCAGCTGGGTTGCCCATTGCCATACCAGATATTTGTTATTTTTATAAAGAATGTTTTAGAAATATTTGTGAAAGCCGAAATATATTTCTATCGCTTCTTTACCATTTTAACTACTACACTCTGGATAATGTTGGTGTATAATGAGACCACATAGGAAATTAGACAATAACCCTCAGGGACCGAAACTGATTCAAAGGAGGACACGAATTCAAAAGAATTCTTACATTAAATGGAGAGGTTGACTTGACTTATTATTTGATGTACATATCACATGATATGTTATAAGAAGGCGAATTTATGCAACTTACTATCGGTCTTAAATTTAATGAAGGCTTATGAACTTTCTAAGGCCATATAATTTAGGTGGGGTTGAGTTGTATTTTTTCTTCTTTAACGACTTTCTTTCATCAATAATAGAATTATTCTTTAATTCATTATCTCTCCTTCGGACGTTATTAGTAATATCGTTCTTAATTTTTATATGTAGTTTCATCAGACAACATATACTGTAAGTACTCGTTCTTAAACATAATGACCATAGAATTTCCTTTATCTGTTCCCATTATAATAATTTCTGAATTACTTTTTATGAACATTTTTGTACTAATAAATGATTTTAGCTCTGGGTGTTTGTGTTTTCGATGTTTAGATTTATGCTAAAAATTTGATATTATATTCAAAGCCTCTACTACGTAATAAATTTTTGTTATCTTCGCCTGATTGAACACTTTCAATGGTGACTTCAAAATCCTTGAAAATGGTCGAAAATTGAATGAAATTGGATAATGGAACATTGAATTTTGCACCCAGTGATAATATTGATCCTACATTGTGCAGCACAGGCACATCAGTGTAATTATACAAAAAAATTAGATTGTAATTCAGAAACAAGAACAGCACTTGAAAAATTTGAGATTAATGATTGCAACTTTCTGAATGTTCGTATTTCTAATTCTATTGAACTTTATTTCGAAGTTGCTGACACATGTTATAGAAAAATTCTGATATACATTATAGGGTATCGATGAATACAAATGAAACTTTCGACAGTAAGAAATATTTTATTACTTTTATTGATCAATTTACCCATTTTGGAGTAGTTTATTTGATGTCACATCAAAATTAAACAGAGTAAAAATTCAAGAACTATGTGCTATGGTAGAAGGAAAATTCAATAGAAAAATTTAGACGTTACGTTGTGACAATGGTGGAGAATATTCTTCCCACACTTTTAGAAAATTTTGTGTAGAAAAAGGAATCAGAGTTACCAGTATACGATCCCATATAATCCACAACAAAATGGAGTAGCGGAGCGCTATAACCGTACGGTGATGGATAAGGTCAGATGTCTCATATACGATGGAAAGTTGAGCAAAAATTTATGGGGTGAGGCAGTTAGGGCTGCAGTATATTTGACAAAACGTCTAGAAACCTAAAGCCATACCTGAATCAAAGACTTCAGCAGAATTAAGGTTTGGTTGTAAACCAAATCTAGAAAAGATAAAATTGTTTGGGTGTCTGCATACAATCTTATACCGAAAGAAATCAGAAAATCCAAGCTAGATTCACACAGCCAGAAGTTGATAATGATAGGTATGCAGATAATGGATACAGAATGTATGATGTCGTCAATAAGAGAATTAATATTATTTTTTTTGATGAAAATATTGGTGAAGACAGAAAAGTTATACTGGAAGAAGAAACATCAGGGGGCACGAACTCGGAATCAGAGGAAAAGGATAGAACGCAAGGAAGTCTCGAGAAGCAACCTGAAGAACAACCCACAGAAAGGAAAAGTAGGAGACAACAAGACTACCATCTCATTTGAAGGATTTTGTACTGCATAATGATGTCTCTGATACCAGCGAAGAAGAACCTATTTGTGGCATTATCAGCAGGTCATTTAACATCAGATGTACCACAAAACTATGAAGAAGCTTTGAAACAAGACCCTGAATGGAAATTGGCAATTGAAAGGAGCTGAAAAGTCTAAAGGAGAATGAAACATGAGAACTTGTGGTACCCCAACCAGATGATAAAATTATTGATTCTAAATGGATATATGATATGACTTAGCTATAACACAGCTAGATGTAACATCTGCTTTTCTTAACGGAATCTTAAGTAGTCCAGTATTCATATATCAACCTGAAGGGTTAGAGAATCATAACAAAAATTTAGTATGTAAATTAAAGAAATCCATATATGGTTTACGACAATCATCTAAATGTTGGTGGAACAGCTTATTCAATAATGTATTGATGTCTTATGGTTTTGAACGTTCCAAAAGAATCCATGTTTATATTTCAAAAATTTTACATTCTTACTGATACATGTGGATGATTTAATTATGCTTTCCAGAACAGAAAAAGAATTGAATTCAATTAAGACTTATCTATTCAAAAATTTTGAAATGAAAGAGTTTTCTAATGAAAAGTTTGTATTTCTTGGTCAAGAGATAAAACGAAAAGGAAATGAATTATACATCTCACACAGAGACTTAATTAAAAAGGTCTTAAACAAATTCAATATGTTAGAATGCAAGGTATCTGAAATCCCAATGGAACCGAAGTTGAAATTGTCAAATGAGAAATCTGTTATATATTCGGTGTTAAGATGGCGAGCAGTGAACACATCTGTAATCTTTCCTCCGATACTTTCATAGTTATTATAATACGAAGTTTATACGGTCTTATACATGTGAAAGTAAATTTCATTTGATCTGTGTGTCTTTAAAAGATGCGTGGATGAAGATTATCAGTGAAAATTCTAACATTTTCTGGTTACGTGATAACTGTAATGTTAAAGTATCGGAAAATCCAATAATGTTGATGAAAGAGAATAAATGCCTTAAGACGGGAGAAATATCTACAGGATGTGAATTACTCAAATAAACTGCAGAAACAAATAATTAAATCATATGAGGAAAATAATCCTTCAACAACTATTGGCAACAAGGGTGAATCGATTAATAAAAACCCCAATCCTCAAGGTCACCATATTGAACGTTCCAATTCTTCAATATCGATAAAATCGGCTACGACAAATAATAAACAAATAAACGAGAACACATCTGTTCCGTCAACTATTTCATCGTCAATAATACGCTCTACAGATGATTTAAATGTAATCAATCCATTGTTTACTTCCAGTTCCCGAAATAAAATACAGAATATTGTTGAAGATAAAAACGAATGGGTTCAAGTACAGAATAGAAGAAAACGTAAATATATAGTGGGTCAAAATAAGGAAATTTCGGAAATCAGGACAATACCCAAGTATAAATCTCTACATGTAACTAGGCTGGCACCCCATACCAGGGCTGATAATTTGAAGAAAATCCTTGTATATAGAATTCCGGAGGTTATTTGCGAGCCACTGTCGTTCAGACTTCCAGAAATTTATTCTTCCATGAAAGTATCAATAAATCAAGAAAATGCAATTTTCTAATAATTATTCTGAACTACATTGTTAATGCAGTGTAGTAGCTATAAGGTTTCATAATGTGGACATATGTATATTTTCTATTTACAGAGCCCCTTCTGGTAACTATAATGTCTTTTAGGATAAACTGTCCCTTATTTTGGAATGGAGTTTCACGAAAGCTAAGCTATTATTTATGTGTGGCGATATAAACATTGATTATTTGAATTTGAACTCTAGTAGAAAACGTTTGTTGTATGATCTCAAGTTATGCTACAATCTTAAAGGCACTAATAATGAACCTACGCGGGTATTCACAAATATAAATAACTACACATCTATTTCTGAAGTCGATTATATCCTGACTAACGCAGATTCTGATAGTTTCAGTTGTCGTGTATTTGAACCGCATATAGGGAACTTAGGTCAACCTTTCTCACTTACTTTTTGCCCTTTAATCCAATTTCGGAAATTAAGCCTAATGATAAATTTATGAGAAGTTATTCTGATGACAAGTTGAATGAACTTAATAACATGTTATCAAAACTTGACTTTTCTAGCTTGTATAGCGCATCTTCAGTGGACTACAGCTTTTACCATTTTATACATATCATCCAGTCTGCTGTTGATGAGTGCTGCCCGATTAAGAAATTTAAACCTGGTTTATCATCCTGGGTTATTCCCCAAATCCGTCGAGCAAGTCAGGAGTTGAAAAATTTGTTCAAATTGACTCGAGACATGAATTCTAGTAAACTCTGCGATGTTTACAGAGAATAAAAGCGAATTTACAACAAACTTTTGGCAAATACAAAGCTAGAGTATAATCAAGGCATCTTAAACAGATCATCAAATTTGAGTAAATTGGTATGGAATATAGTTAACGCTGTGACTGGCAGAAAAACTCGTATCAGGCAACCATCATCTTTACTTATAAATGAATCTCTTATATTTATTCATTTATTTAAAATATACAATGTTCTACAGGTTAAACCCAACTACCGAACAAGGTAAACAGGAACAAAAAACTAATTCTAAATATACAAAATAAACCATGTAATACAAAGTCAGCCAAAATAGTATGACTTGATATCTGAGATGCTACAATAAAAGATATCCAAGTTAGGACAAACAGAATTACAAGCGTGAGACAAATTATAAAGAGGAGAATATTTCAAAGTGTTAGATCTCGGTGTCGGTATGTAAAATGTGTTGTCCGCTCTGGAAGCAGGCCTTGGAACCAGAAAATTGATATTACCGAATATGCTATAATCTCTAACCATCCTATTGATCAACTTGTGCATGAACACAACGCACTGGCAGTCCCCCCGGATATATCGAGTAAATCAGAGATTGCAAAAGCTTTTGATGTTTACTTCTCAACTATAAGTGAGCAAAGCATTACCGATCATTATGGTGTCACATTGTCTGCCAGTTGTACTGCCTCCAACATGAATGCCATTACTTTCTTTTTCCACCCTGTAACTGATAATGAGGTAATATTTGCCATGATACGTTTAAAAATAGTAGTAGTGCTGGGGTTGATTCGGTATCTGCCAAAATGTTGAAATCCTTTGCACCACTGATTACTGAACATCTCGTCCATCTTATTAATATTTCGGTTGCCAGTGGTGTCTTTCCTTCTTGCCTTAAATTGTCAACAATAATTCCTATATTAAAAAAGACGATCCTTCTCGTATAACCAACTATAGACCAATTTCTTTATAGAGCGTATTTTCCAAATTAATTGAGAGGATAATTTACTACTGCATTATGGATTTCTTATCCAAATTCGGAATATTAAAACCCTGCCAGCTCGGATTTCGAACTGGTCGCTCTACTCAAACTGCTGCTATGTCATTTATTGAATATATGTACAAGTGTTTAGATGACGGACTATGGGTCTGTGGTCTGTTTTTTTCGATAAGATGCATAAGATGCAACTTGGGATTTCGTGGCGTCTTTTTACAGTGGATAGAAAGTTTTCTGAATGATAGAATAATTTGCGTCAAGCTGTTTGAGTATATATCAGACATATTCAGTGTAACTTTGGGAATCCCACAAGGCCAGTATTGGGACCCCTAATTTTTCTCCTCTTTATCAATGATTTGCCGGATCATGTGATTGCTGAATGGATCATTATATTTGCTGGCGATACATTTTCGCAATTTCTGCTAAAACAAAGGAGGAATTAACTTCAAGATGGTTAATTTTGATCCAAAACCTCATGAATTGGTGCAAAGCTAATTCAGTTATTGTAAATATAAATAAGGCTGAGTTAATAACTTTCTCCCTAAAGGCCTGAAAAGATACGCTAACGCTAAAATACGAAAACATAACTATTGTCTCGAAATCATCTGTCAAATTTCTCGGCTTGATCGTAGATGACCATTTGAGGTGGTGTGATCATATTGACTACCTGAGCACTAGATTGAACAAAGCTTATTATGCTGTAAGTAGGCTGAAGGGATCTCTTCCTATTGAGTCCCTAATTAATGTGTATTATGGTTTATTTCACTTTCATTTAAATTATAATATTTTACTTTAGGGCAATTCAGTGTCTGTTGAAAGAATATTAATAGCACAAAAGAGAATATTACGTCTTATTCTTGGATTGAGCGCTCGTACTTCATTTAGAAGTAAAAAGATTAATGTAGAGATTTAAATAAAAACAAAGCAGAATTGATGAGCAATTCCGAAGATAGTTAGAAGAGCAGAAAAAAGGTTGCGGACACTTGTCGACACATATTTCTGCTTATTGGCTTTTTATGGGCAAGACATCCGAGAAACCAAGGAATAAAAAAAAATAACTGTAATTCAGTAGACAATAGCAGATGAAAAAGACTAATTTATGGCTTTAACACAAAAAATTGTTATTTCGAAGAAATTCCGTAGTATCGCGACGGAATAACCAAAGGCAATTTTTTTCAGTCCCAGAGGTAGGGGAAAAGCGATATGTTTTCTGTGAGTTCGTATGGGATATGAACCAACCAAAACACCCACTTAATTCTCAACATTCAGTTAGAGGATCAGGGACACAGACTCATAAACATGTCTGTTGTTTGAAAGTAGTGGTACCAAGAGGGCCGCCTTCGATGCATACTGACTTGGAAGTTGGGGTTGTGAAAATTAGTTGGTTCCAGATTACTTCCGAAGAACTTGAGAGAGTCATTTACATAGTGGATCGGTTGTTCCGTATTTGGCTGGCTCTGGTGACGAAGCCGTAAAGAGCCAGCTACAGATCCTCGAAAGATCTTGACCCCTCCATACTAACTCTCCGAAGCAGTTCACTATTATGAAGCATTAGTCACTGGTCAATCGGGGATTCAGCTATGAGGTATCAAATACTATCAGATAACGATGTTACTTCTTGGCCAAAGATTTATGCTGGACCCATGAGTACCAAAGGGACAATTGAGACTACTTGTCTTCGCTTTCGGTCCTAGAATCAAGCTGGTAGTCGTAGCCCCTTGGTTTGGACACTAACTGTATTGCTTGATTTGCACTTCGTCCGAGGACTCAGCTTGCCAATGAGTCATATTCCTGTCATATGGTACTAACTGGGATCTATTCCATGTACGTGGACTTAGGGACCAAGAAAGCCATAATTACCACACCGCACCCGCATGCTAATAGTCTGACATATTTAATTGCTAGCTGGGTCTCCAGCGTCTTCTAGATCATTTCTGACCAGATGTTCTCGCAAATGTTTCACGACCTAACCGCACGCAACCCTAACACAAGTGTTAAAATAGAAATTGATTTGATCATAAATGAGGTTTAATTCATGGTCAATCCTGCAGAATGGTAGAAGGGATTAAAATGGAGATGTTGACAGAAACTTTCCGTCGTATATTTCTGTTTTTCTGACATCTTCAGGAATGAAAAAGGAATGAAAAAATCTACTGCAATACAGAACACCACAGCAGGTTGCTTTTCATTATTCCGTAACTTCACGGTTATATTGCCCTGAATAATACGAACGAAATTACTGTAAACATTCCAAGCAACACACACTCATCTAAGTCACATAAAGTAAACGTCTATTGAGATATAGAAACATCTTAGTCTAATAAAAGCATACAGAATATGTCATTTCCTAGACATGATTTAGATTGATATCCATTCTATGTTTTTAAGAGTGTTTTTATGGGACGTAAATTGAGAGTTAATATTTTTGTGCCTATTCGACGTTGTAAAGGCAACTTTTTCAATGTCGAAAAAATGATCATGAAATAAACAACTTGCTACAGAATTTTGAATGAGTTCAGAAAACATTCTAAAATGAACAATGAATTGAAACTTATCATTTTTCCATGAAGCTCAAGTCGTGATAACATTCGTAATATCGAACACGAAACTTCAAGGAACTGAATTCAATCCATCCATTCACGATTGTTTTAAGGTGGAGCAATGCATTGGTGTGCATCACACTAACATTTTCATGGAAAACTTTTACGTTCTTTTAAGCAATATTCATTTTCAATCCCCGGCGAGTCCGCTATGTTTATTTTAGACTTATAATAGCCTAGGGAATCTATATTAATTCATTGTATCATCGTGTTTTCATGTCTTCAGATCTTTACATGGTTAAATTTAAAAAAATCTTAATTATGATATCGATCATCTTCAGCGTTGATCTATATTATATGCAGCTGCTGATAGCGCTTGCGCCTTCTGCTTTACTGGAAGCGGGAAAGCGTGAAGTCGTGTCACGTCAGGAAGCCATTTTGTCATTATTCGGCTTTCCATTTCAATTTGCAAAGGGTGAAGACAAAAGATCAAGTGACTATACTTTCGTGATCCGCCATTTTGCAGTTTGATTTCATCAATCAAGTGAATTAAGTGAAAGTTCCAACCTATAACAATACGATAAGAGAAAAATTTTCCTAATAATACTGTGTTGACAATTTTAAGTTCCAACAATTTTTTGAAGCTTTTTTTCATTGAAGCTTTTTCCATTATAATTCAAAATTCAATTCTTTTCATATTTCCTGGTCTTGATTACGTTACTTGATATTTCCGTAACGTTGATTTTTAGTACGCCTATATTCTAGGATAATTGAAACTTTTTCATGCTCATAAATGAATATTATTTCTAATGTTTCTTTTTCGTTTCATAACATAATGAAAGATTTCTCAAATCATAGAAAATACATATTTTATAATATGACGAATCTCTTGTTGCTAAATGCCAATAATTTGAAAAATCTACCATCATTAAGTTATGAAACAAAAAAAAAATTATATTTTGTGTTATTATTATTGTACTTTTATTGAAGCCCTGAGGATGCATTAAATAAAAATGAAAGCTTGGCGTTACAATAAATAGTATTCATTCATTTATCCCAACTGTAAGTGAACAAACCCTTATTTAATTCATATAATTAATATACCTGGGACTTTTAATATACTGCAAATATATGTATATATAGTAGAAGTAAAAGTACCATATAATGATCATACAAAATTTTCCAGATGCCGTATTTCTTCATTTTCAAAATGAAAATGTTACAGTGGTCACCATAATCAAGGCGATCCAAGATTGGCTGAGATTAGCTAACCAGAGGTAACTTTACTCAAAAAATAAAGATGTGGTTTTATTGTTGAATGTAAAATTCATCTTAATAAATAGAATATGACACTACTTTTATCTTGTAAATCCTCACCAAATTGACACCACTACTTCATTGATTTTTTGGAAAGTCTTTGAGATGACATGATAAATAACAAATTTCGTTGAAAATGTCCTGAAATTGTTTTAAAATCAATCAATTATGTTTTTGGTCATGAAAATTCATTTGTCTTTATAAACTCATTTCACTGACTCTGGAAAGAAAAAGGCTATTAACGTAAGAAAATATTCAATAAAGATTTACGTCAAATGTTGAGATCCAGTTGAAACAAGGATACTGAGAATATAACCTTAATTTTACATGTATAGAAAATGTTTGAAATTAATTTGATCATGATATGAATTGAGTTTTAAAGAATTGTATTTCATACATACATTATAACAATGAATATATCCACTCGTTTAGATAGATCTATAGAGACCGATTAAATAACGTTTCTTCATTACATAAACTAGAGTGTTTATAAAACGTATTTTCGACATACAATTTATCAAGGGAATATTCTCTCCATTAGATATCTATAAAAACTGATGAAAAAACGTTCCCATTACATAAATAAGAGTATTGAAAACACGTATATCAGACATTTATTATACCAATGATTAAACGTTTATTAAACATAAATATTCGTCATAATTTTAGATTCCCTTTATCAAATGACCTCTATCTAGTATCTGAAAAAATCATGAGAAATACATAAATTAGATGGACATTTAGATATCGTTTTGATGAAACGAATCTTTTGAAATATGACTGTCATTAGATGATCTGGTGAACATCTATTATACATCTCAATTATGTATGTGTGTTACTTGGGATAACCTGGGTTTTGTACTAACTATTTGGGTACTACAATTCCGTTCATTTTTCGAAAAGATAAATGCAAGTATACTAACCAAAACGAAAAAGTTTATTCACGAACTATGTCAATGGTATAGGTCAAATAGACAAACGGAATTAATATAATCAGATAGTATTTATAGGAACCAGATTCTGGATATTATAATTCCCTTCATCTTTCCTTTGAACAGATGAAAGATGGAATAGTAATAAGTACCAAGAAGTTGAGTTACGAAGCTGCTTCTTATAACTACTATCTGGTAATTTTAATTCGGTTCGTCTTTTCCAAAAACTCAATGAAATTACAGTAAGTAGTAATCATAGTAACCAAGGTACTATAAATCCGTTCTTTTGTTTTTGAAATGATGAATGGAATTAATGTTACCAGCACCAAGAAGTTGAAGGTAGAACGAGATCTGTACAAGGTGTTCTAATTCAGGTTACAACAACTCTTTTATTTATTTCGAAAAGATGAATGGAATTATAGTACACATAACTAGGAAGTTATCAATTAGACAAGAGCTGCATAAGGAGCTCTGTGGTATTATGGAGCACTCATGTAGGTTATGGTCAATATGGTCCATGAATATACAGGTTCAAAGGCTCAACTAATTTACAAGAGAAAATATTTACTAACGATTTCCTGCTAGTAGTTTTTCCAAGACAAGGAAATTGAAGTACTCGTCAACTAGCAAGAGAATGGAACTTGTTAACAATTTTCATTAATGATTTTGCTGATTACTTTGTGTTACTTTGAAAAGCATTTATCAAACGCTTCCGATGTCGTAGTTTACCATTCCGGTGATTATTACATTTATTCTTCAATCAGCTCTTAAATATCGAACTTGAGAATCAAATGAATAATTTAACTGCAGCAATCGCATACTATAGAACTAAAATGAAATGCATTTTTGTTTTCGAAATTTTGTGTTTATTGTTTATTTCGTCTTCTGATGGTACGTCTGGAAATTCATCAAAAATAGGTGAGTCTAGAAAATATCTGAATAATTCACTATTATCCTGATTTTTTTGGTACATCTTTTGACGTGTATGAGCTACTTTATGAGGCTAGTCGACCCAACAAAATGAAATGAGGGAGAGGGGCTGTGATACATGTGAAAGATCTCGATAACAGTCTTGACAAATGTGATAACACTTAAAAACATATTTTAGAAAAAATGGAATTGCTTACAATAAGAAAAATAAAATCTGCCTCATTTAATTGAATGTTGAATTGCTCCCCTGTCACTTCTATACAATAACACTATGGTATTTGAAAACTGTTACTATCATAATTTGAATAATTGGAGACAAAATTTGTTGGCGACGTTACTCAAAATTTTCAGGCAGACACAAAATGTTGTTTTGAGATATTTTCATAAGAAAAAGTCCGGAGGGGAGAGACAAGGAGATCAGACCTCTACTTTCAATTCAACTACCAGGTTATGGCAAATTGAGGGCTTGGCGAACTTGTGCAGCGGAGTGAGGAGGAACTCTTTCTTGTTGAAATTGCAATTGTTGTTCTGGTAGAAAAGGGTATAGTTCTGATTTTACTGCTACTGAAGGATTAATAGCATTTACCAGCATTTCGAGATTAATTTTGTCATTTATATTACCAGGAATAAACTGAGGTCCAATTAAGGGTCTTCTGAATTTTTACCCATACGTTCAGCTTCTCCGAATGATGGCTATGAACTTCTCGAAAATTACGAGGATTTGTATCCTTTCAAATCTATAGTTATATCAGTAAACATTTGCATTGAATTTAAAAGTGCATGCGCCAGATAAGCAGACCTTTTACACAAAATTTGTGTTATCGTTGATCATAATTCCGCAAAACTCTTGTATTCGATACTAATCACCATAATTCGATTCAGAATTTCGATTTCGTACAAATGAAACCCGGCTTATGTAAAATTCTGAAAGCGTTAGATTGGCTGATTAGAAGCTGCAGAAATTTGTCGTGCGGGTTGCGTGTGCGGCAAAATATTTAAAGTCTCAATACCTCCCCAGCTGCTCGTTCATCATTCGCAATTCCAAAGGGCATGGTTTTCTAATTCATTACTAAACCCTACTCAACAATCAGAGATACATTCTATTTTTGTGCGCTTGTTCTATTAGAGGTGCTTACTATCTTCTTGTCCAAATGTCTGTAATTTTCGAATATCGAGGCAGACAATAGTCTCAATCGATTGGGATGACAATAGGCAAGGATCCAGTACGCTGCGATAGAAAATAAAATAAGAAAACAGGTAATGAACTTCAAGTATTTTGGTACTTTCACATCAAGTAATAGAAATCTACGAGGAAACACGCATACAAGCTAGCAAGGCCGCCGGAATCTCTGGAAGTTTTCGTGACGTCATATGACTCAACAAATTCATGCTCACCTTAAGCTAAGTACGTAGATATAAAACAGTCGTATTTAGTTATGCGACCGAGACAAGAGTGGATATAAGCAGGATAAAATAACTTTTCCGAACAACAGAGATGAAAACCCCGAGATCGAAAGCTGGAGTAACCCTCTGGAACAGAAAACGCAGTTCTGTTATCAGGCAGATTCGGGACCAGATAACAGATGTAGTCAGATGGGTACGGAGAAGAAGACGAGAGTGGAAAGTACAGATTGATAGAATAAGGGAGAGTCAGCTAGTCAAACAGGCCTTCAAAGAGAAGCCAACTGCCAGACCGCCAAAGAGGTGGGCCGAATCATGGACATCAGTATTGCTGAGGAAATTAGAACATACAAGGCAAGCCCTAAAATAAGTGGAAGAAGAAGAAAAGAAAAAGAAGATTGGGTTTGACTTCCTGATGAAGAATACAAAGTCAAACTTATATATTCTTTTTAATAGGTTAACTGTCCAAATATCTCACTCAAGTTCGTTATTGAGCCAAATCCGTCGATTGGTTCAGGAGTTATGAGCATCTGAAATTTAGTTTACTCTATAACTCCTAGAATATCTAGAGGATGGAGTTGTTACCTGGAAGATATTTGAATTTGGATGATACAAACAGGCTTGCAAAATTTCAGCTAGAAAATTTTCAAATTTCTAAAAATATTTTTTCAATGCGATCTGTTAACGTCCATTTCTTAATGATGTGAAATAACGGGAATCTGGAATTTGAAACAACTTTTATTTCAAAACAATACTACGTGAACTTCCACCCTTTTTCGCAATTTTGACTTGAATATATCGGGTGTCCCTAAATAGATGGCCTACTGAATTATTATGGCAACTGTTCATGTAATATATTTCAAATTTAATAGATCAGTATACGATTATCTAATATACATTTCTGAAATATTCTCATGTTTCCAGTGTTACCAGATGTGTGAAAATTTGGCAACAGCATTCTTATTTTAAAAAGGACATTCTAGAATTCTAGAAAATTCAATTGAATTTCACTTTCCTTAATCAATCTTCAATTTTGTTTTTTCAGTTGCTTGCTCCTGTTGTGATCACCTGTTGTCGTTTATATATATTTTTTATTATTCATTTCCATCCATATCCAGGTTTCTTGGTTGCCTTGCCCTGAAGAAGCCAATAAGCAGAAACACGTGACAGCAAGTACCTTCCATCCATTTCACATATTTTCTGCATTCCACCACTAATATCACCGCATTATTTTCTCTTTGAATTTAATTGTTCTTCAGCTATGAATGTTTAATAAAATTTTGAATTAAATTTGAGAGTCACAAAAATAGCTACATCTCGCTCGATATTCGAGATTTCAATTCGAAATTTGGCATGATCTGAGATGAAAGTCTGACCTGCGCTATCGTTTTCGAATCTTAGTTGTTTGTTATACAGAGTGGAAAAAAAATTATCACTTGTCATGTCACAAAATTGTAAAAACATCAGTTTTTTTCAAATTAGACACCTAGTACATTTTTTCATTTTCATAGTGAGAACAATCTACAATTTTTATACATTTCCCAAAATCTATATCTTGTGTGGATTCTGAGTTATCTGCGTTTATTGAAATTTCAGGTTATTCATACAAAACATTTCGAATATTTGTTGTTTGTCTTGTGTACCTGAATAATAGTTTTCTACAGATCTAGTTGGGTCACATACATGTCATTTCATAGACGTCTTAGGGAGCACTAGGAAAATATCGATACAAAGAAATTAAGGCATCTTTAATCAATTTGAAATTCAATAAACGCAAATAACATAGAATTCATACAACAACGATACAGAGAATATATAAGAAAATTGTAGATTGGGTTGTTCTCATTCTGTGAATGAATAAATATACTGCGTATTGTAACATGACAAAGTGCCACCTTGAATAATGAGCATGAGACTCTACTCTTAATTCTCTCAGAGTGAGCACAATTATCCCAGCAACAAAACTTCCCTCGGTTTTTGACAAATATAATGAGGTGTATAAATAAAATTTACAGATAACAATTTTCCTAGTAAGATAGAACACTAGAGACTTATCTTAAGGTTATTTAAGTCGATAGCTTCCTCCAAGCTCCCATATACAAAATGAAGTCCCAGACGATATGGCCTGCCAGTTGAGCAGAAATGGTTTGCATAGCTTCCAGACAGCAACTCGATGACTCCAAGTTTCATTCCAGTTGAAGAATATGCTCCATGGCCAGGTGGATATGCCATAAGTTCCAATTATGTATTGCTCGAACCAGAGACTGGATATGATTTAATCTCTCATCGTGGAGTTCATCTCAATCTTGAACTAGCATATGTCTTTGGCCTCGTAATAGGATATAATTTGGCCCCCAGGGAGGAGCTATATCAGGATGAACGAAAGAGCATGAGAAAGTGCAAGTGCATGTATAACACGGCTCTTTCTCGATTTCTTTTAAACAAATATTGAACAAAACATAGTAAATAACATTATCTTAACAAATTAACCTGAGAAACAGATTCCTATTGTAGGAATCATTGGAAGCAGTCAATGCAAAATGTGCTATCATGTTAAAGTGCCAACAAGAACTAAAATTTCGGTTCCTGGGAGGAAATAAACACTTACCGAGAATAGTTATATATTTCTCGCGAATCTCTGACCCAAAAAAGTCACTTTTAGATATTGATTTCAATATTTACACAGAGATGACCGGCATCTAATCTTGACAGACAGGAAAAACTACGCTGACAGTTTGAGGGTAGCTTCGCGGTCACAGATACCCGGCATAGAATACATCTATCTCTGTTACCGGGAAAGTAGTTCAAAGTTCTATGATCATTCAGGTGCGCGTACGAGACAACGCCAGTGGCGTGCAAACCGTTGCAGTGTCTAATTTGAAAAAACAAAGTTTTTCCAATTTTGTGAGTTGACAAATGATATTTTATTTCGACCACTCTATATAACTGACAAGTAAGATTCGAACACGGTGGCTAGGAGCAAACTGTTATCTAAGACCTTACCAAATTTCGAATTGAAATCTTGAATATTGAGCGAAATATAGCCATTTTCTTAACTCTAATATTTGATTGAAATGTTCTTTCTCCTAAAAGCCAAACAGTACTAGTTATATTTATTCCATCGAGAACAATTTATAATATCTTGTCCTCTGAAATACCATACATTCGGTTGGGAAAAAAGAAATCCATTATTTAACAATCATTCGGTAATCCTCGAATATACTCCCATTTCTCAGTTACTTGTTGACATTTAGAAGGTAATTTCATTATACCTCGTTTCCAAAATGTCTAGTCTCTATTAGCCAAAAAAAAAGAGATCCTTATATTTCACAATCTTCTCTTGGGGACAATTTTACACCACCAGGAGCGTTAGACATGTTCAAAAATAAATGATAATCACTTGGTGTCAGATCACGAAGCTTTTGGCGGCTCATCAAAGACGTGTAAGGCCTGACGTTGCCTTGATGAACTACGACACCTCTACTATTTGCTAGTTATGGTCTCTTCTGATCAATTGCTGCTTTCAATTGGTCAAATTGCTGACAGTAGATAGGCGAATTAAGCGTCTGGTCATTGAGCAGTAGCTCAGAATATATTACCCTTTTCCAATCCCACCAAGTACACCGCAAATCTTTCCAGGCCGTCCAGACTTGTTTGAACTGCTTCACAGGCCTTCGCCCATGAACATTTTCGCTTGACATTGTCGTATATGACTCAGCTCTCGTCACCAGTAACCAGCTTCTTCAGAAATAGATAATTTTGTTCCGTTTGGACAAGGAATCGCAGATGAAAACACGATTCGTCAATTTTTTCCGACAACTCGTACGGCACCGAAACATCAAGCTTCTTTTTGAAGCCGGCTTAATACAAACGGTTAAGAACTGTTTTATGGTTCATCTGTAGCCCTTGAGCGATCCTGAGGTAGCTCTCATGCCGGTCTACTTCGATTATTTCCAATATTTCATCAACATACGTGATGACAGGCCTTTCAGTGCGTGATGTATCTTTCGAATCAATATTACCGGATCGGAATCGGCTAAACCAAAACTGGACTAATTGCTTGTTACAGTATTGGGGCCATAAACATTATTTTTGATCTCGCATAACTGAAGGTGAGGCATAACTGACTTAACAAATCTGTGAAAGCTACAATTCCCTCCCTTGGGATTCAAAACTCATCAGTTCCCTACTTTTATTGATTTTATTAGATTCTGATTATCACTGATAGTCATTTGGTTATAATTTTGGTGTTTTACTTATGCGGGAGCCAGCTTTTTACTGGGCTCTTTTCTTTAGGCTTTTATGTCATACACCGAATTGTATGGTGCTCGTCACCAACCCCAGCTAACATTTGTTTGTAAGCCAAAGGTTCAAAGGAATATATATACTTAATCAACTGTTAAATATCAATTTCACATTCAATGAAAGTCAATCTGTTTTCAACCTTGTACTCATAGTATTTTTTCCAAATAAGATGAAGCTACTCCCCTTGCCTCATCATCATCAAAAAATTGATCCAAGATTAATCGCTCGCCGCCTAGTTAATGTATCTGAATCAGTCAATATATCCCAATCTAAAAAGAGGAATGAAGAAAAATTATACATATTCAGGAGATCAGCTCCTACTTTAGAACATGTGTCACATCCATTCAATATAGATGAATTGTAGGCTGCAATCAAATCTAACAAACCTCGAAAAGCAGCAGGTTTTGACGGTATTTATCCAGAATTCATCAAACATTTAGGAAAAAAGGCCTATTATTATTCAAGTCTCCGTTTTAAAGAACGCCCTTTAAATTGATTAAAATAAAAACGTACTCAAAACCTCTTTTCATTCGAATCTAAGAAGAATTGAGAGATAACGATTTCTAAATTGCACACCCTGAATATCAATCGATAATATTGTATTATAAAATGAGACTTCCTGTAAGCAGAAAAACCTGAAAACTTGCGGAAAGCATAAAAGAACTCAAATGAAAGTAGGTATATGCAATCATATGAGACACTTTGTATATGAATCGATATCATTTTATTGAAATGATGTCCCGTACGCAGAAAAACCCCGAAAATTTCAAAAACACGAAAAACGCTGATAAAAGTAGCAGCTATGAATATGAACCCGTATGGTTGACCCTGTATATGCTTCGATACCATTTTATTGAATTATTAAGGTCCTTCACGCAGAAAACCCGAAAACTTTTGAAAGAAACACGAAAGAAGAGGTGTTCGACAAGGTTCTCTCTTCGAGATCTGCATACAGTTTTCTGTACCGACGCATTGTACAGCCAACTTCAGAGAGTTACATACAAACAAGCAAACATAAAAGTGAAGCTTATAAAAGCGTGTTAAAAATTAACTGGTGATAGAAAACAAAACAATAGAATTTGAAGATATGTAAGATATCACTAACGTCCATACATGCACAAATTTTTGTTTATATCCGACGGATATCTTGTGAGCTATAAGGTATTGAAAAGAAAATTTTACGAATTTTTCAAGAATTTTCTGGCGTGTCGATATCTACTAAATTTTGCCAATCTTTTTGCTTCAACCTCATTTAAATATCGTTCAAGTTATAACTTGATCCGATGGATATTTCAAGAGTTATTGGGGAAAACAAATTTAAAATTCGACGATATCATTTAGATTCAGAATTTTCTGTATCTACATTTGAAAAAATTAGCACGATTATTTCGTCGAAAATTTCCAAATCTAATTTTTGACCTCATTCAAATATCTTTGTTGTTACACAATGATTAGATGGATATTCTAAGAATCATTGAGGAAACCCAATTTCAGATGCTCATAAATGGTAAACTATTAAACGAATTTGACCAATGATTAACTTGGCCGATGTAATGGTACGATCGGTTTATTTTGAAAATATAAAATTTCTCGCTCATGCCGTTGAGACAAAAGAAAGTATACATCGGGATGGACTACTAGACCTACTCGAGTATGACCACTAATTATTCATTAGGAATTCAAATCCAATCGATCGACAACATTTTTGGCAGACAGATATTTGGACAAAGGTAGCTCACTGTTCTGCTAATTAAACAGATTTCATTACTTATGCGATAGCAGTTCAATTCGTATTGAAAAAGTAAACAACATTCTGCTATCCAAAGAAGCATATAATCTCAAAATATCTCGATATGTGACTTATTTTTGATTTCGCTTTCTTTTATTTCTCGCTTTTAACTCGTAATAGTATATAACTAGCAAGGTAAAAGTGTTTTTACTGGCGAATGGAGCCGCAAACGAGTCAGTTACCTCCTTGAGCCAGTAAAACCTTGCGTGTATTGTTTTATATTTTATTTGTTTCTCATTTGTAAAGAGGTTAGATAAATTCCATTAAAATCTCAATAATTTGTCGCAAATGTCGTAAGCTATGGAAGCGTTGCCATAAACATGTCTGATTATTATTCTGTACATTTGTTTTGGCGAAAGGATAATGAATGTACCAAAAAAAAATATTGAGGCGGCCAGCAGTGTAGCGTCATGTTTATTACCTGCTAAATCAGCTTCAAGGTACGAGCGAGAATACGATTTCAAAAAGTGGCAAAACAAAAATAGTGTGATTGGGGTAACTGAAGATGTTTTGTTGGTCTACTTGAATCAACTATCAGCTAGATTCAGCCCCTAATACTTAATGGGCGAAATGGTCTATGCTGAAAAGCTGCTTGGAAATGACAAAAAATGCCCCTGTTCGCAGGTTTGTTTTCCTCAGAACATTTATTGAAAAAAATGAAAAATTAGTTGTTGCAGATTTTAAAAGGTAATAGCGTTTCTGAAACGAAAAAATGAACGTTATACGCCAAAAAGGCCAAAATATTAAGTAAAGAAGTGGCTGAACAATTTCTTTTACATGCTCCTGATGACCAGTGGTTACTGGCGAAAATTGTAACAATATTTGGGATTGTTGGATGTTGTCGATGTGACGAAATTCTCTCCTTAAACATGAATAATGTAGAAGAAATGGGAAAATACGTTATTGTGACATTGCGGCAAACAAAAATTTAACAACAAGAAGATTCACCATAACCGATGATGGCTGCAGCTTCAAGCCCTGTTATACAGAAAATATGTAAATCTTCGGCCTCCTGGAACAGAAAGCCTAAGATTTTTTTGACATACCGACTTGGAAAGTGCATTTCCTTTAATGCTGGCCATCACACTATTGGTGGTGTCCTAAAGCAAATAGCGAATTATTTAGGTTTGAAGGACCCAGAGTTATACTCGGCCACTCTTTCCGTAGAACTGGAGCCACTATGGTTGCGGATTCGGGTGGAGATATTTTAGCACTAAAGCGTGCAGGAGTGTGGAAGAGCATCGAAATTGCGATGAGTTATGTCGATGATTCGGTCAACAAAAAAATCGAAATGTCTAGCAAATTATTTGGTAGTAAAGAAATTACAAATGTTCTGCAGTCCTCGTGTTCAGCAGTTTCTGAGTCAGCAGATGGTTCATCATCATCAGTATCAACTGTTTCATCATCAAAAATCTGTGTTACTGGAAATAACATTTGTACCATGATTTTCAACTTATAAGACGATAAAACAAAATTTTCTAATGTAAATAATACTACTTACTTGTAAAAATTTTGCAAGTTAACTGTCAGATTTACAAGTTAGTGATTTGTTAAAATAAACTTTCTTGATTAATATTGTGTTTTTGGAAACTGACGTCTACAAATGAGAAAGATACTCGGATAGAATGAACGAACGTATGAATGATTCTCAATTTGTTTTACAGAAAGATTTACTAGAGAGTCTAGTGATAAATTGATATATCCAATGACTGGTGGCTGGTACAAGGATACTTCCAGTGGAAAATATTACTTCAAGCAAGGTAACAGCGTCTATGTTCAGAGAAATGATGGTTACTATTCTAAATGGGTAACGAGTGACAATGGGGCCGATTATGTTCTCAATGACAAATTTAAATGGACTTGGGATAAACAAGGCAGATGGTATCCTAAAGGTAGGTCCCCAGTTTTGCTGTTTATGCTGATAATTTGACGAGTGCCTATTGTTTCCAATCGAAAGATTTTCAATGTAGCTGTTAGAATTCTTTACGAGATAGCTTCGTAGTCCATGAAAGACTTCATTAGTTTTTTGTTGATCAACACTGAAACTCCCGTCTGAGCCCGCTTCGACTTATCAATGCCAGACCAAAAATGTAGAAACTTGTCAAGACGTACACTTCCAATAACTTTTTTTGTCTCAGTTAGCACCAGTATATCCACATTCAATTTACTTACCTCAGAAAAAACCTAAGAGGTCTTATCTACGAAGCTGTTTACGTTCTATGTACCAATTCTAATTCTCCTGTTCATTGCCCAGTAGGTTGAAATTGATAGGTCGGATATTCTAGGAATTATTGCGAAAACCAAATTTTATAGGAAATTTGGTGGTATCATTGAGGATTTTTGAGGATAGTAACCTCTTTCTCTAAAAGTAACAGAGATAACTAAATTTCAGATGCTTATAACTGCTGAACTTGCGGAACTTGACCGATATGTTTGGATAATAATCCTATTCTAAAAATCTGAAAACTCTAGGTCATCTCTTTCGGAAGATCGAGAGCATAAGGCAGGACTACTGGACCTTCGATCTTCACCACGGATTTTTATCAGGAACTCGAACTCAATCGATTGAGTCCATTTTCGGTTCAGTATTCGAAAAGTACAGACATTCGGGCAAAACGACAGCTCGCTGTTCCTCTAGGAACCAGGTTGTTACTGCAACTCATTGTTATTAGTTGCATTCATTTATTTTCTATTCCAAGTTGCTTGCTCGTTTTGTGCCGCCCACGTATGTTCATTTCTTTCCCTATGGGCGCGTAACATATGTTGGAGCATATGACCTGTGCCAGACGAAAGAAGAACGAAGTCGTCGTTAATACACACATCGACGCTCGTTCGGTTCAGTGCCACACGTTCTTCGCAGTTAATTTCTACAAATTAGAACTCTGGTGAAAAAAAGTGACTATTTCTCGCTCGTGAGTGACACGTTGATTCAGCCGTACTGTGAAACCAGGTAGGCAAAAGTCAATGCTCCACATTCGATTTTCTTTTCGAGTCATTTTTTCTTATCAGAATTTCATTGTTAATTTTCTTTCGTTTTCATTTAATTTTCAAAGGCCCTTGTCGTGCCACAGGTGAATTCGGATATCTAGACCGAATATAATCCTTTTGCTACAAGACGAGCAAATTCACAATAAAGATTCTTGTTTAATGTTTGGTGTTGTGCTTAAATAATAGATTGGTTGATCCTTACGTGCTACCGCCCTCTTGAAATGGTGAAGTTTATTTTGATGTACTACAAAATATTTTACCTGTTTTGCACGACGATGCAGGTGTTGGTATTATGGGCATGTATTTTCAACATGATGGGGCAGCATCTCATTTTAGAGCCATTGTGAAAAATTTTCTGAATGAAGATTTTCCGGATTGTTGTATAGGTAGGGGTGGAGCTCATAACTGGCCTGTAAGGAGCCCCGAATGGATCCTATCGATTCTTTTGTTTAGAGTTACATAAAATTGGAAATTTGATTAACACAAAAAACGATAGATTGCAACTTCTTCAGAGAATAGAGGAAGCTTAGAGTAAACTAAGAACTAATCATGACATATATGATAAGAAAATCAATAACTTGTCTAATCACTCGAGCTGATAAATCCATTGAGCAGAATGATGGTCATTTCGAGCTTTTGTGTTTCATTTCAAGCATTTTTATTGCATTAAGTTTTATTAGGATTCATTTAATTGTTGGTTTTCAATTTGAATACATATTTTTTTAATCGATGTTTCGTTTCCTGTGGTGATAAAATAACCAAAATCATCACAGATGTCCCCAATTTAAAACATCTGCATTTCGGTCTGTCTCAAATATGTGACCCAAAAAATTCAATTGAATTGGTAAAATCAACATTGACAAAAAAAAATTGAGTTTTTCAAAATTCTGGTTACTGTGTTGTCTGGATATTCAGTCTTGACTACATTTATTGAGTATTAAATTTTTATGCTAACCAGAGCTGAACAAAATTTATTTTCAATGACGTTATGGAGTAGTTGCTGAAGACAATAATCTTATCCAAAATCATTCAATATAAAGGGTGGTTCGAAAATTATGGGCAATTGATGAAATTGACAAAATCAATATCTCACACTGTATCTTGCAAATAAAGAAAGATAGGTCCTTGAAATGGGGGTTATCCTGACCCACCTAAAGGTCCTCTATTTCCGTTTTGATTTTGGTTTACCAATGAATCACCTCGTATAAAAGATCTTTGTGTGGTAGCTCAGAAAAACAGGTTGGTAAGTTTTTTTGGGGCAAAGCTTAGTCTCAATACGGCATAGCAGGACTAAAAATGAAGTAAATCAACCATCTCAACAATGATCGATATACTTGAAGCCATAATTGAAGCGTATAAATGGTTAGCATAGACCTGAGCAAAGTTTTTGACCGTGTAAGCCACAGAATTGTCCTGGAAAAATTTGAAGAGTGTGGAATGCGAGGAAACGCTCATGACATGATCTCTTCTTATCTAAATAATAGAAAGCAAGTTATGGAATAGAATAGCACGGTATCAGACATGCGACAATTGACACCCGGAGTACCCCATGGGTCAATTCTGAGTTCGGTACTCTACAATAACAGCTCTAAAAAAAGAACTGCAGGAATGGTCACAATTGAGTCAGTTGCAGGATTTTTACTGGTCTACTGCCTAGGTTTTATGTATGAACCCAAAAAAGCTTGTCTTCACCAACAGAGAAAATGATAAGACATCACTAAATATCTAACAGTAGAATTTCAATCCTCTCCAGCCAAGAAAAATCATATAAATGCTATGTGTAAAAGGCAGGTCACAGCAATCCATGTGTTGAGAACGATGAAACAAATATCTGATAGTAAAACTGCCAACTTGTGAACCTTAGGGTACGTTCATAGTGAACCGTTTCTCGCGTCTCGCTTTATCCCGGCTGGCAAGCGGGTGATATAAATCTGAAAAGATTTTAGAAAAATTCTGTTTTCACAAATATAATACCCGATGGTTCCGCTTTTGCGGATATATCTGTATTAAACTTTGTCTGCATTGTTCGGAACCCAATACAGGGTCTTTCACGAGGAACCTCACCCATATTTATATGGGAAACTACTGAACGTATTTTCATGAAATTCAGCACTTATAAGTATCAGTATCAGTATAAGTATCAGTATGCTGATGAAATCTAAAATATTTTCATGGCATGAACACCTCCCGTTTTTCCGGAAATGACGTCAACTTCCGTTTTTCAAATTAGAACACCATTTTTTTATTGCAGAAATAGATTCCTTAGAAAATTTCAAGTTATTTTGATGTAACATTTTTCAGTTTTGGTTGGAAAATTCTCTCTGAGCGGGAAAATTCGAAAAAAAAATAGAAAATAGCGCTCCGCTGAAACAAGAATAACTTCGAGGTTTTTGGATGGAAAATTTTCATTTTTGGGATTTTTCAAGATGTAAGATTGATTGACTTTAAAAATCGAAATCGCGATTCATGATACAGGGGGTGAAAAAATCGCTTTCAAAGTTAGGGATGACAAAATCGTGAAAATCGTGAAAAATCATTTTTTTTCAAATTAGAACTCCATTTTTTTATAGCAGATATTGAATCTACCTTAGAAAATGATGTGAGTGTATGCATCACACCCATGCCCTAAAGTGGATATTTTCTGAGTTATTCACAAAAAACTGTTTTTCGTCTTGAATTTTCAGCTATTTCTTTTTCCTTCACGCCAGAAAGATGAAATTTTCAGGAACTGTTATTTGAACCATGCTGAAGATTTTTCACCCCTTCTAGAAACTGACTTCAATTACTATTAGGAGAACCATGGCAAACTGTCGCAGTTATAACTAGAGAAGATGCTCAAAGTTTTGACCGTTAATTTCTAGATATTTATTTATACGTCTCAGGAATGCTTCGTGCGTTGCTCTTCTTATTTCATCGGGAGGAAGAGATCTGCAAAAGTGTTTAAAAACCAAATTGAGTTTCAAAACTATGAATCTAAAAGTCTAAACAAACCTGAACGCACTTCTGACTAGTTCTATGCAGTCCTCTTTATCAGCCAGGGGAGTTGAGTAGACAATATTTTTTATCCTACCCCAAACATAATAGTCGAAAGCAGTTAAATCGGGAGAACGTGGTGGCCAAAGATGTGGACCATTGTTCGCCAACCATCGATATTCAAATAGCCTGTATAGGATATTTGACACATTGAGTGAATTGTGTGGAGGCGCGCCATTTTGTTGATATTATGGTCCTGTACTAGCGGCTCAATTATTTGAGTCAATAGCTTCGCAAAACTCTGTTCTCCTGATGAAATCAGTTTCCTTCAAATGCTGTACCCTATTGAATTTATATGGGTGCATTTTATGTTTTTTTAATATTCTTCAAACACTCGATTGAGATAATCCCAGAGCAATCTCGGCTTCTTTGAGAGAATTTTGAGGATTCACACGAAAATATGCAAGAACTGTAATTTGGTTGTTCTCATCTTCTACTACACTTTTTTCTCTGTGTATAGTTTTCTTAACGAAAGATCCGACATTTCTCAAGTTTGTCATGGTTCTGTTAATGGTATCTCTCGTTGGTCTGGGTCGGTCAGGAAACCTCTCAATGAACAGTCGAATCGTTCTATCTACAACTTTATAACATTCTCCATGAAGTAGAATGAGATTTAAATAATCTTCATTGGTAAAATTAGGCATAGTGATCGATTTTATAACTTAATACGAATTATCACCAAATTAATAGTAAACACAAAATGCTACTGAATAAAGAGAAATTTGGCAGATGTAATTAATGATATCTATCATTACAAAAAAAGAATGTAAAACAAGTTTTTGCATATGGTTCATAAGGAATTATTTATTTATCACTGGAGAGAAAACCGATGGCTGATTAGTTGAAATAAAGAGGTTTCCGATACAAATTCGAATCCAAATTCGCCATGTATTTAGGAACAACCTGTAACTTTTTTCTCTTGCATATTAGGGTAGCAAAATCTAAAACATGGTTTAAGTAACAGTTCCTGAAAATTTCTTCTTTTTGGCGCGAAGGAGAAAGAAATAGCTGAAAATTCAAGACGAAAAACAGTTTTTGTGAATAACTCAGAAAATATCCACTTTTGGGCAAGGGTGTGATGCATACACTCACATTATTTTTTAACGTATATTCAATATCTGCCATAAAAAATGGGGTTCTAATTTGAAAAAATTGATTTTTCCCGAGTTTGTCATGACTAACTTTGAAAGCGATTTTTTCACTCCCTGTATGATGAATCACGATTGAAAAATCCCAAAAATGAAAATTTTCCATCCAAAAACCTCGAAGTTATTCTTGTTTCAGCGAAGCTCTATTTTCGATTTTTATTTCGAATTTTCCCGCTCAGAGAGAATTTTCCAACCAAAACTGAAAAATGTTTTATCAAAATAACTGGAAATTTTCTAAGGAATCTATTTCTGCAATAAAAAAATGGTGGTCTAATTTGAAAAATGGAAGTTGACGTCGTTTCCGGAAAAACTGGAGGTGCTAATGCCTTGAAAATATTTTAGATTTCATCAGCATCGTGAAATACTCATAAGTGATGAATTTCATGAAAATACGTTCAATAGTTTCCCGTATAAATATGGGTGAGGTTCCTCGTGAAAGACCCTGTATATGAGTTCCATAGGTATTATATTGAAGCTGTGCAGAGGAGATTTTTCAAGAACCTTATTTTCGGAGAGGAGGGTTTTTATCCATTGAGGAGTTTCAATCACGCTGTGTTGTCACATAGAGTCGGTGCTGTTGAGCTTGATTTTAGAAGGGGTACTGCTTGGTTGAGATTTCCTTAAGGGCTTTTGAATGGCAACGTGGAATGTTATGTTCTATTTGCTAGATTCCAAGTACGATGCCCTGATTCTAGATCAATGAAATTGTTCAATCTTGCTACTGCCAGGACAACTCTTTTGTTACAATCACAGGTGACTTTGATTTGTTCTAAATTCAATCAAGAGTCTATCTTTGTGATATTCACGTCGACAAGGCCTCCACAAATTTCAAAATTCATTCAGCTTTGTAGGAATAAATGCAGAAATAAATGATGATTGTTATAAATGTTTGCATTATTTATTTGTATATCCGTTCTGTTTTATATTTTTTTTTCGTATATTTTCTGTAATTGGATTCTTCCTGTTAAAAGTAATTCCTTATCATTATTTTTACTCTACAACTAAATTCTGGAAGCAAGTTGTACCAAGGCTATCAAGAAAAAAAGCTGAAAAACTTTGCTTCTCAAAAATTAGGTTTATAAAATTGATGAGTTTCTAGAACAATCATCGTTTTCCTCAGCAGAGCTGTGCTAAGCACCGAAAAAAAGTGCTTCGAGCACTAAGCCATAAGCAATCGAAAAAAAAGGCTTCGAGTCTCGAGTTCTAAGCACAGCTTTCGATAGAAGGCTCCGGATTACCGAGCACTTTTGCAAAAGTAATTGAATATTTCGAGCACTAAGCACTAAGCACTTTAGTGGGAATTATTTTATGTAATGTTGTTTGATTGAAATGAGAACTCTTTAGCTTCATCGACATATCTAAAATTATGATTTCGAGACTGGGAAAAACTCAAAAGCCATTTTATTTGTTTTATGAAACGCATGCATTCAATTTACATTCTGGTACTAGTTAATCTTATTCGTCGATCTGAATCTGAATGGCTGTTCCTAATTAATGCATAAAGTTGAATTAATAATCGAGGACCAATTATTTTATAATTGAGAGCACATTACTGAAAAAATGTGGAAAGCACTGACGTGAGATCAGGAGCTTTTACGCGCTTGTTCTAAAGTCTTTTCTCAGACTTGAAAAGAGTGCGTTTCAAAATCAGCCAGCACAATGAGTGTGAAAGAATCAATAAACATATATCTTAAATGGAAGTTGAGTGAACTTACAGTTCAGCAAATTCTTCGATCTGGCATTCTTTCCACATTTCTATACCATATATAAGTTGTTGTAGTTGAGTGTCATCAATTATAACCGAATTTCAGATTCATAATTGCTGAGCTATCGGACAGGTCTGGCCCAATAACTAACTTGACTTATATTTGGATAATAAACTAATTCTATTAATATGGAATCTCTATCTCATCTTTTTCGGAAGATAGAGAATATTCAGCCAAACATTTTCAAATTGGACCACCGTTTCTTCATCACGAGTCAAATCCAACCGATGGCGATCATTTTCAGCTCGATATTCAGAAATTACAGACATTTGGGAAAAAAATAGTCCTCTTGTCGCAAAATTCATAATGACATTTCCATTCAAAATATGACAACTGCACACACCATTATTTTAGACATGTTTGTCTTAAAAATGAACCCACAGAATTAGTTTCATTTTCGGCTCAATATTCACTTATTATGACAACTTGTCATAAAATTAAAACCACCCTCATAGATATTTATAGTTGATGTGATGTGAATTCATAGATAGAAATATAATCTGTGACTTCATTCTCGGAAAAACTCTTATATCTTCTGGAGATTGTACGCCATGATGATGAAATTTTAAAATATTTTAGGTACCTATACCCTGCATAAATGCCCTAAATTGTTGTGATCTGACGAATAACTTATGAGATATCGTGTATTGAAAAAAAAACATTTTGGGAATTTTTAAAAAATTTTCTCTCATGACGATTTTCTCGAAATTTGGCACACTCCTTCCTTTTAACGCTATCTAGACATTCTCTAAGTTACGAATTGATAGGATGAATATTCAAGAAATTAATGTTATTAACTGCTAAACTATTCGATGGATTTGGCCCAATAACGAACTTGACCGAGATATTTGGACACTCAACCTATTCTGAAAAAATGAAAACTCTAGGTCCCTTCCTTCGGAAGATAGAGAGTATACGGCCGGAGGGCCGGCGGGCCGGACATACTCAAGTTTGACCTCGAATTCTTCATCAGGAAGTCAAACCCAATCGATTGAGGCCATTTTCGGCTCGATATTCGAAAATTACAGGCCTTTGGGCAAAACGATAGCACGCTGTTCTACTAGGAATAAGCACGCCAAAAGGTACTGAAAAAAATTAGGTGTATATATTTATATTTTCCTTATCAAGCATAGACAGGGCGATTCACGGGGATGGCCTATTTGGTAGTCGTTTTTGGAAAAGGGATCAGGTTAAAATTTGCATGTTTAGTATTGAGACAATGATTCTTTTTGCGCACTTATTCCAAGTGGACCAGCATGCTATGGTTTAGCCAAAACGCTTGTTATTTTTGAAAATGGTCTCAATTGAGGATTGGGTTCGACTTCCTGTTAAAGAAGCCTTGCTCAAACTTGTTTGGATAACGTTAAAAGAAATGCGTGTGTCTTATTTCCAGGGATAGAAATTTTTTTTTAATTTCCATAAACGGTTTTTTCAATACTTATTATCTTATTAGATATTCGTAGTGCTAATCTGACTCAGCTCGGTGTCCTCTAACTACCTTTAGCTTTTGTTCATTTACCAATGAATCACCTTGTATAATACTTGTAGTTGTGAAATACTAAGGTGAACTATGAGCTACAAACATTTTACACAATTATTCTTGTCAATATTTGGATGGAGCATATAAGTGAAAAATCTGAAAATGCTGCAAAGCAGTCTCAACTCGTTTGTTCTATAAGTGATACGATATAAACATGCATTTATACGAAAACAATTTAGCCCTTAAACAACTTCAGACTCATGAAGTGTCATCAATGGAAACATAAATTATTGAAAAATAAGCATTTGACCTACAATGCACAAAACACATTTTGATGAATACCATATAATTTCATCCAGAAATCGTTATGAAATCAAATGTAGCTGATAATCAGATTGTTTATAGAAATTTTTCTATTTTGGATCCCTTTTTTGTGATGAGACACGAAGGCTTATAGTAACAAGGAATGAGAATTCAAAATTTCCAATCTATTCTCTTTCGGTTCCATAAAATTATAATATATTTTCAGGATTGATGAAATTCAATTATATTCAGGAAATCAACAACGTCCATAGAAACATCATAGATATCTGACGAATATCTTATAAAGAATCGGTTCTAATAAAAGAAGATTTTTTTGGGAATTTTTAATAAATTTTCTAGAGTGGCGGTTATCTCGAAATTTGGAAAACCATTTAATTTAACATCATTAAAACACCTTCTAAATTATAAATTGATCAGATGAATATTCTAGGCGAAAATCAAATTTTGAATGCTAATAACTAACGATGGATTTGGCCCAATAACGAACTTGACCGAGATATTTTAACGATCAACCTACTCTGAAAAATTAAAACTCTAGGTTCTCTCCTTCGGAAGATAGAGAGTATACGATCGGAGGGCCGGCCAGCCTGACCTACTTAAATTTGACCAAGGTTGCCCCATCAAGAAGTCGAACCCAATGGATTGAAACCATTTTCGGCTCGATATTCGGAAATTACAGACATTTGGACAGAACGATAGCCCGCCTGTTCCACCAGTAACAAGCGCGCAAAAACAAAAAATTTTCTGGCCTTCATAACCATAAAGTCAAATCAATGGTGACTGAAGAAATACTGAATATTAATTCAAAACGATCATATTATCTTTGCGCACATAAAAAAATCAAATACCGTACCTGCTTATATTGGCCCTACTTCAAGAATTCGGAAAGGCTTAGTGCTTAGCGGATTACTAAGCACTAAGATTTTCGCGAGAGTGCCCCGAAAAACAAGCACTAAGCACTAGCCTTTGAAAAGTGCTCGCGAGCACAGTGCTCGGAAGCACTGAAGTGCTTAGAGTGCTTTCACGAGCACTAAGCACAATGCTTTGGCACAGCTCTGTTCCTCAGTTACCTGATTGTATATGTGTGTATTTATGTATTATACAAATTTATTTTATATGTATAGACCTATCCTTTTGTATTTTTAACAGTCACGTAGGCCTTGGTTGCGAAATTTGTATATATGAATTGTTGAATCTGCCTTTTGTATGCATATGTATGAATAAATTATTCGTTTAATTCACTTTCAACTGAAGCGTTGATTTCGTGGAATATTTTGACAAATCGTAATTTATTTTCAGGAGATGATTGTCCAGCACAAATCAGAGAAAAGCAGAAATTTGGAATACCTATTAAGTGTCTTGGTGGAGATTGTCCGGAACAACTGAAATTTCCCTGTGGTGGTGTTTGGTATTACGAAAACAACAGACATTATTACGAGATCAGCAACACTTTGTATAAAATCTGTGAGAACGGATTTTACAATAAATGGACTAGAGTTCAATCTTCAAACCAAGTAGAACGAGTTTGCCCAGACTACTGGACTTGGGACACAAGTACGGGAGTGTGGGAACCTGTACCTGATAGCTCTAGTAAGTTGAAACAAGCGCGCAAAAACTAAGGCACGGAGACTTCTTGTACATTTTACCAAAAATGCGTGAGGTTAATACAGTCCGTTCAAGATATATTTTCATTAAAGGAAGCTTTGAACGTGTTGTCAGTGCTTTATGTCTCCTCACAAAAAAAAAGAATATTCTGTGCTTGAACCACGGAAATGATTTATAACCTCGTTTTCTGCATCATATCTCATAAATAATAAATTGAAGTCACAGATATTTGTGCAATCTTGTTGTGCATTCAATTTAATCAATTTAATTTTATCAATACAAGCCGAAAAATGAAATGGGATAGTGTTTTATCGAAAATGAATTTCACACATTCAAATAGAAGCGATACATTGAGAAAATTAGGTGAAGTTACTCCCCTTGCCTCATCAACATGAAAAATTGATCCAAGATTAATCGCTCGCCGCTTAGTTGGTGTATCTGAATTAGTTAATATATCCCAATCTGAAATGAAGAATATGAAGAAAAAATAACACATATTCAGGAGATCAGCTTATATTTTAGAATATGTGTCACATCCATTCAATATAGAAAGCAGCAGGTTTTAGCGGAATTTATCTTGAATTCATCAAACATTTAGGAAAAAAAGGCCTCGTGTTGGTTATTGTATTTCTATAACAATATTTTAGATTTAGGAAACTTTGATAATGATATTGATAATTTAACAATACCTTATATCAGCATAGAAAATTCAACTGCAGAAGAAATCATTTTTAATTGGAGGATTCATCCAAATAATATTTCTTCAATGTATTTTATAATAACCATTGCAATTATCTTTATAATAGTATTTGCATTATATAAGATTTTCATTTTAAAATTTTCTGAGATTATTGAAAAACAAAAAAATAATTCATCCCCTTAAGCTGAACTTATTTCCTTTTAAGGGGGAAGTATTACGCATTCCTACATGCAGACAACATATTGTATTACACATTCATACATGCAGACGACCTATTGTAATAGGAGATAGCCTAGTTTTGCATGTCAGCATATTCGTTCCAGGCTCGTCTTGACGACGAATAGATTTATTAATTAGATGTTGTTCATTATTATCTTGACCGCTAACAAGTAAACCTGTTTCCAGCTTATAAACCTGTGTTTTTTTAAAAACGTGATTTTTGTGTGTAATTCCAAAATTACACAAATGCAACAGAAAGAAGCTTCATCCCCAACTTTTAAAGTACTTTCGTAATTGGGAATTCCCTTAGACTAGAGAAGGGACTATTATCAAAGATTAACTTACAAAGATGGAGCACTCCGACTTTTTCTCGTCAACGATTCAATGACCTTGAGAATTCTATCGTTGAAAAAAGGGGCGGGACTAATAAGAGAAGGATATATCTCTCTCTTTTCTCCAAATTCGAATTTAAACCGCGAAATAATTCACCGGGTATTTCTGAAAATCATAGCAGAGTGAAACTAAGGGAAGATGTTCAGTTAAGTACTGTTCGAATGTTTTGGGTGTGAGATTCTTTAGATTTCCTAGTTCAGATGACCCTTCTGCATGACAATTCTGAGGAAACAGGATTTGCAGTGATAACTTCGAACCTTATTTAATGACTGGCCTCTACTTAAATAAAACGGCTGTTCCTACTTTGAACCTGTTTAAGAGACCGAAAAGCTTTGATATAGGTACACAAACCGATAGAATAGAAATCGATAAGGGAACTCAAACATGTTCCACAAATGGTGAACTGCAATAAAAACATCACAAAACATGAAAGCCGCTGCCACTACATCTCCTCATCAACTGCTAATCCAAAAGCTGCGCCGGACGAGCATATCTTTCCGATGTATTTTGCAAGATGCAAAGTTCAATAGCCGGGCAAACGTTCCAATTCATTACGAACGGGGTATTTTATATCCGACGTCGATTCCTAACGGCCGGGGTGCACCCCGAGCGACATCGGACGTTGATTCTGAACGCACTCTAGGGTTGTCGAATCCCGAAATATTATGTATGTGTATTTTTGACCTCTTCAATATCAACTTGAAGTTAAATCATTCTTTATTGGATGTTTACCTATTCTGTATGAAAACGAAAAGTATAAATATTGAAAGAAAAAAGTATTTTGTCTAATTTTCTATTTATTGATCTTACGACACGAGCGGTTTTGGTTATCAAACCATCGTCAGGTGCAGGGTACAGAATGAAATATTTTTCTGTTCTTGAATCTGTTGAACGTTGAATTTATTATGGTATTCTTCTTTCTGAGCCACATAAAACCATTTACCTCATCTACTTTCTTGAAATCAACTAGTCTTTTCAAGTTTCTGAAAATCTCCATTTATGCATTTACTACTTTAAATATACTTGATAATAACATTGAACTGCATATTCTCTTTTGACTCAACACAAATTATATTCTCCTATTTCATACTTTACCTCATATCACCTAAGATGGCATCGTTATTGACTCATCTGAAGATAATATCAGCACGAAAAGATATATATATATATATATATATATATATGAGAAAAATTAAGGTCATAAGACCAAGATAATTGAATAAATCAATCAAAGCGGGCTAATTGAAACTTTGTCGAGAAACATTTGGTTAGAGTACGTGTCGTCATCGATCATAAGTAGCAGGCAGACTATAGTTTCGGAATTATTATTCCTCATCAGTGTCGCTTAACTTGATTGATGATGACGACTAAAATGAACCCTCAGAACCTAACTCAAATCGGAAGACACATGGGAACTATATACACCAACATGCGCCATCTAGTGGTCAAGCGTCTGCGATTCTTTCTAAACCAGTTTCTCAAGACGTTTCAACGTTCTATTCTTTTCTTCTGAAAGTACACTTTCTCTGTTCGAGGCATTTTTAATGTACTCCGAAGGTTGAATTTCACCCAATAAGCGAAGGATCGCATTTTAATACAAAATATATGTTGGTGTATATAGTTCCCATGTGCCTTCCGATTTGAGTTAGGTTCTGAGGGTTCATTTTTAGTCGTCATCATCAATCAAGTTAAGCGACACTGATGAGGAATAATAATTCCGAAACTATAGTCTGCCTGCTACTTATGATCGATGACGACACGTACTCTAACCAAATGTTTCTCGACAAAGTTTCAATTAGCCCGCTTTGATTGATTTATTCAATTATCTTGGTCTTATGACCTTAATTTTTTCTCATATATTTTGTATTAAAATGCGATCATTCGCTTATTGGGTGAAATTCAACCTTCGGAGTACATTAAAAATGCCTCGAACAGAGAAAGTGTACTTTCAGAAGAAAAGAAGTTTCAATTAGCCTGCTTTGATTGATATATATATATATATATATGTTTTTTTGTTTAAAATTTCTTGGGTGTATAGCTTTTATTCTACTAATAAATGGTAATTGTTAAATTATTATTTTATTTATTTTATTTTTCCAACATATGTTTCGGCGTGTCTACGCCTTTTTCAAGGAATATAATTCAGTCGACAATTTCCTGTAAATTACATAATAATAAATACACAAATATATCAACAAACAACACAAAGCTTTTACGTACTTCATTCAAATCGTCCGTCAAGATATTATTTTCTTCTATAATCAAACTTTAAAAGATCTTCAAATATTAAATATTTTCGTCAGCCATGAGTAAAATAATGTGACGATGATGCGCTGTCACGATTTTGTTTTTCTAACTTCTTATTCTAATTTAATGCTGCGACACCTGTACGAATTAACAAGTGATAATCCCAAATCTGGGTTTGAATTGGTTCTTTTTAATCTAGATGGAGTTGGTAGTGAAGATTGAAAATTTGTATTTCCTTATTTATGTTATCAGATTGAAATAAATTTGGGCCAAGTTTTTGATGTCCGTTTTATCGTTCATAGCTTCTTTTTCTTTTTTATGTGGATCATTTCTAGTATGTTTCTAGTTTTGTTGTTTCTCTCTTTTTCCAGGATAGAAAAGTTCTCAAAATCCATTTTATGTTTTTCTGTTTGTTCATGCTTTTTTTAGTGCGGTCATATTTTTGCAAAATTTGTGCCCATTTATCCTATCCTTTATATATTGTGTTGTCTGTTCTATATATACTTTT
The DNA here is from genome assembly GCA_030674115.1 of Micraspis discolor. NCBI lineage: Eukaryota > Metazoa > Arthropoda > Insecta > Coleoptera > Coccinellidae > Micraspis > Micraspis discolor. The sequence goes on along the minus strand of JARTUT010001429.1, from coordinate 2,875 downwards.
GGGCAATCCATACAATTTATTCGGTAGACACAATTCGAGATTTTATTATTTTGGATTTTTGATTTTAATTTTGTGTTTATAAATTTCAAATTATTTGTGTTTTTATGTGCTACGTTTATTCCATAATGTTTCATTGATGCATTTAGTGTTTCTGATAAGCCCTGTATATATGGTAAAGATACATATTTTTGGGTTTCGATTTCAGGTTCTTCTAGTTTTTCGTTCTGTATTATAAAGGCTAAAGATTTTGTCTTTGAAGATCTTGTCAATTAGTTGTAGAGGATAGTTATTACTTGCTAGTATTTCTTTTGCTTTTTTATTGTTTGTTGTCTAAACTCTGGACTAGTGAGTTTTAGAGCTCTATCAGCAATTCCTGACACGACACTTTTTTATGAACCATTGGAACTGCGGCTTCAAAGTTCAAATATCGTCCACTCCAGGTTGGTTTTGTGTACCAAATTGTCTTTACTCCTGTGTTTGTTCGTATGAGTGTCAGATCTAAGAAATTGATTTTATTTTGTTTTTCTAACTCACAGGTGAACTTCAAATTAGGATGGTAGTTATTGAATTCATTTTTAATATCCTCTATTTCATTTTCAGGTGCTGCTGTAAGACAGTCATCAACAAAACGTTTGAAAAATGGTATTTTGTACTTTAATTTTTTTATAACCGTTTCTTCTAGATCCTCCATTACGAGTTGAGCTATTACTGCAGAAATTGGAACCCCCATACCACATCAATTAATTTGACAATAAAATTATTTTTTGAATTGGAAATATGAACTATAAAAACATAGCTCGACCGCTTTCAGAAATTCATCTCGTGGTAGGTCAGTATATTCCTTTATTTCATTCCATTTTTAATAATTATGTCCTTTGCTATGTTCAACGGTAAATTTGTGTACAGACTGATGACATCCAGTGAGAAAAGCTTTTCATCTGCTTTTAGTGATATTTCGCCTATAAAATCCTTAAAATTCCATGAATCTTTTACGTAATATTTATTTTTTCAAAGAATTGGTGTTAAACAATTTGCGATGTACTTCGATAACTTATAAATTGGACTTTGCACACAGCTGATGATTGGTCTTAATGGTATATCCTGTTTATGTAATTTTGGAAGTCCGTAAATTTGGGGTGGATTTGCATTATGGATTTTCAAGTCATTACATAATTTTTAGGTAGAAGAAGTTTTCTTTCCCATGATTTTATTAGATCATTATTTTTATTCTGAATTATGTTTGTTGGGTCTTGTTTGAGTTTTTCGTATGTTGTTTCATCATTAAGGAGATCATAAATTTTTTATTATAGTCATCTGTGTTCATCACTACCGTTTTATTAGATTTATCTGGCTTAAGGACTGTTATTTGAGGTTCTGTCTAAGGAATGAGTTCGTTTTTCTAATTTTCTTATTTAGTTGTAATTGTTTTTTATCAAGTTTTGTAGACCTTTTTTGAAATTGGTAATATTATTCACTACTTTATTTCGTATTTCTGCTTGAGTATCTTTATCAAACCTATCGATCACCGTTTCTATATGGTGTATGGGAAGCTTCTGTTTTTCTATTGGTGTGCAGTATTTTGGTCCCAATCTTTTAAAGTTTGACTATATCAAAGCATAAGAAACTCTAACAAAAAATATATATATATGTATATGTATATATTTTGCAGAGTAAACCTGCTGCAATTCTTAATAGTGCAAGTATTCATGTAAATTTAACACAAAATATTTCTTTGTAGGAGACAAGTGTACTCAAGATTTTCCTGATGTTAAAACGAACGATTATTCGGGTAAGTGATTTTGTTTTTCTCTAAATATATTTCGGGTTTCTATTTCATTTAGAATAAATTTCAACAAAAAAATTTATCTCGAGTAAAAATAATATTTATAGTTACATCAATATTACTTTGATGAAAAATGAAGGAATGTACTTCCCTAAAAACCCATTTTGGAGTCTTGAGTATTATTTACAGTAGTCCATGCAAAAATTATTGACATCGAAGCTCACACTGAAAGTGTAGACGCAGTTGCACATTTGCAAACAAGCAATAAAACTATCATAATTCGGCGAAACTATTTGTAGAGACTTTGTATTTGTAGGGAAAAAGAACGAAATTTTGTATAAAACCTATATTTTAAAATCAGAAACACACTGAAGTGAGGTCAGGAGCTTTTAGGTTCTCGTTCCAGAGTCTTTTTTCGGATTCTGGAACAGTGTGATACTAAAAAATTAGAAACCACTGACGTGAGGTCAGGTGACTTTAGCACTTCTGTTAAACTGATTGCGAGTAATTTTAAAAACCTTAAAAATCACATCTCAATATCCGCCCTCATAATGATAGAATTGAAAATTGGATCTGGACTATTTCGAAACGAGGAGCTCAAGAGAAAAGCCATGAGAAATAACAGCTGTACCAATCCAGGTAATTGATTACAATGGGACTTTTTGCTTCAGGTCCTAGCGAATAATTATCAAAATTTTGAAAGATCATATCTCCTAAAGTATTAATTAATAGATAATGAAAATGATGTCAATGGGTTTGTATGATAGAACTGTATCACAAGTCTTTCAGACATATCCTGAAACTTTCAGCCCTTCAGTTCATTCCGTTCGGACGTAATCGTCCTTACGGACGGACAGAATCGATTCTAATCACAGATTCTTCATCTGTCAGTTCGTATAAAACGATTGATACCACTAACACCAAGTTATTCGAAAAATACAGATATTTGGCAAATTTATAAGCGATCGGTTCAGGAAAACAAGAGCGACAAAAACGCCAGAATGAATGAACAAACCTATTTCTCAAATCAAAAATAACTTTCTGTGGAACTGACCACGAATAATTTCTTGATTATATTCAAATATCAGCATT
>JARTUT010000125.1:0-65245 GCA_030674115.1 Micraspis discolor | reverse complement strand
TGGAAAATAAATACAGGGGTAAATAATTTACGTGTAGCACGCTACAATATCTTCCTCTAGGCTCCCCATCATCTCCTTCCATAGCTCCCTCTTTTCATGTACGTGCTCATTCCTCTCCTCCGCAGACATCCTTTTACCTCCTCTAGTTCTTGTGTATGTCCTTCTCAGCATATTGTACCTTCTTCGGCTCTCCCCGATCTCCTCATTCCACCAATGTTTTGATTTTAGAAAAAAAAGGAATAATTTTCAATAATTTGCGTGCCGGGAGAGATTTAAAGCGGACTGTATATGCCCTTTCTTCTCTAATGTTAGACTCTTACGAAACAAGATCTAATCGAATGAAAGCCAAGGAACCAACGAGTTACACTCAACCTTTTGGTCTTCTTCGTTTTCCTGGTGTTGGCGAAGGGTCCATTCTGGGATCCAGACTTGACAGCGGTCAGGTTGTCCAAGTCACTTCATACAAAGATGTCCTGTTCTATTGTTTGCGATTTGTGATAAAGTTTCAATAGTATGCGGTTTTAATAAAGAAGTTCTTGCGATGGCAATAAAGTTAAAAAAATTTGCGTTCTTCAACATGGAAGTACCAAATAAAATAATCAAGAAAGAAAAATACCCAAAATTTAACTTCACCAAATTAAATAAGGCGTGAATACGGAACAACCAATACGGCATCTTTCTGTGATCTGGCCTGTCCTGACCGGTAGCCCTCCTAAAAGCCTACAGGAGGCTCTGATATATTTCTTCAGCACCATCGCAATCTGTCAGTATGAGTTCTTCTCTCAGTTTTTCTTTTCTGATGAAATATCTTACTTACTCCGGATGTTTTATAGCTTTTCCGTTTTTTATTTCATGAGTTATCTGTCCATGTTATGTATATGGGTTATCGTAATTGATTTTCCAATCTTTCACGATTCTTGCCAACCGGTCTCAGCACATCGAAACATCGATGTGCGTTTTGGTTATCCAGCGTTGGAAGGTATGTTCGCCATTATTTTTCACTGCCCATGACATCTGCGCCAGCCAGCCTTCCACGTGTTCGCCACGATTATCCGAGGTCGGTGCGCCCCAGAGCTAGAACTTTGAATTAATATCTCCCGCTATCAACGAAGTCCTGGGATGTTTCGATGCTTCTTAGAAGACCCTGTCCATCCGGACCTTGAACTCGTTGAGGCTCACGTTTGGCGATATGTACACTGCATATATATTAATACCGGACAGACTGATGTGTATGTGGCTTTACTCCGTGTTCACGGTGTCAAGTTCCAGGGTTTTATTGCCTATCGCTATTGGCTATCGCTGTGGCCCCAGCCTGATCCGCGTATCATCCTTTCACTAAACTGATTTTTTTGTTTGCTTCCGGTATGATCAGTATGTCTGCTTTTCTCCTTATCCCTTCCATCCATACAAAGTCGTGAGCGGCTCTGGCCCTCCCCAAATTTAGTTGCAGTATACGAAGCATTGTGGTGGTTTCAGTTCCTCTTCCTCCCCACAGTACATTCTGACACTCCCAACTTGTATAAAATAAAATTTGCGATCTAAAATAATATTTTTCTTCTAACTATAAACGAAGTCAAAACAGGATTGGATTTATATGGTCCGTGTAAAAAAATAAAAAAAATAATAATAATAAAAACAATAATAAATAAATTACTATGTACAAATCTAAAATCGGGTTGGATGTATAGGGTCCACAGAAACAGTTACACTTACAGGATTGCCTGTTTATCAAGTTTTCCACCATGTGTTTATTTTTAGAAGAGCCTTCTTTGATCTCTCGATCTTCCTTTTCGGCAGCCATCGGTGGCTGTTCGATGTCCTTCCATCTTGCAGTTCAAGCAGTATGACTTTTTTGTGTAGTTGTAACGAAGTGGTTTTGTCTGCGTGGCAAAAACCCGTTGACCTTGATCGACTCCAGCGAAATCACGCCGAGCGGTGGGGACACCGACCGATCATTCCCACCTCCATCAGCAGTGCGCACGACGTATGTGGTGGAGGGGACCGAGAATGGTACTTATAGGCGAGTCGAGTGCTGGAACGGCAGTTCCTCGCACGGCGCGGAACTCAAAATAAGGGGAAAGCCTCTACCGTTTAGTGGGAAGGGTCCAGCCAGTGTTGTTAGTGCTGGTAGTGAGTTCAGTGGTAGGCAGACATACCAAGGTAGGAAAGGGGTATAGAGAGGGGACCGGAGGACCACTTGTGGAGGACGAGATTCTGGGAGGTGAGTGTGAGGTTCGATCGTTGAGACCGAACGACGGCTGCAGGAGGGCGTTTAGGGCATCACGTCCTTTACGCGTCCTTTAGCCGGTAATTGCGGATCCGACATCTGGGTGCCGACATGAGGAAACTCAATCGTCCCTAGATTGTGGGCCGTTTTACCTCGGCGGACTCCTGCTGTCCATCTCTCGGAGCTGACGTTGATGTACGAGATGAGGAAACTCAATCGTGCTTAGATCGAAGCTTTCCGTGACGTGGGCTGCTGCGCGGTGAGGGTCGTGGTGTGCCCCCCCCCTGTTGTCGTTTGTCGAACCGACCCCTGGAAGGCACGGGTTGGTCACGGGTGTCGGCTGGGTCCTTTAGCCGGTATTGCGGATCCGGAATCTGGGTGCCGAGATGAGGAAACTCAATCGTCCCTAGGTTGTGGGCCGTTTTACCTCGGCGGACTCCTGCTGTCCATCTCTCGGGGCTGACGTTGATGTACGAGATGAGGAAACTCAATCGTGCTTAGACCGAAGCTTTCCGTGACGTGGGCTGTTGCGCGGCAGGTACTGGGTTGGCCCGATCTTTGGGGGTGCGGGATTCGTCACGGGTGTCGGCTGGGTCCTTTAGCCGGTATTGCGTATCCGACATCTGGGTGCCGAGATGAGGAAACTCAATCGTCCCTAGGTTGTGGGCCGTTTTACCTTGGTGGACTCCTGCTGTCCATCTCCTGGGACTGACGTCGATGTGCGAGATGAGGAAACTCAATCGTGCTTAGACCGAAGTTTTCCGTGGCGTGGGCTGCTGTGCGGCAGGCACTTGGTTCGACCTCGGTCCTGTCGTCATCGCGTGTGGACGCGCGGTGGTTTGCGCATGCGCACACCATACCGCTGGTCACTCCGATTTGGGCTGGGCCTTGGCAGTTCTCTTCGAGGGGTTCTGTTGCGCGCGGACACTAGTTGCGCCGTGCGGAACCGTGCCCCGGGGACCCCCCTCCGCTTGGATGGTCCATGATGGCCTGAGTGAGGCTTTGGTTTTCGCCCCCCCCCCTCTCGCTTTTACCCCGAGACATTCTCATTTTTTATCACACGGCCTTAGTCATTCTTATGCATGAGTAACTCGCCACTGTGATCGCTTTGTGTGCACTCTAACCCCTTCACGGAATGTTACTGGACTTTTGGTGATTGACAAGTAGATTTGGGATTTCGGTTTTTAGAGGTTAAGGACTGTGAAGATTTTGTGATATAGATTAAGGACTGTTGTACCTGATAATAACTGTTGATTTGTTTTAAGGTCTGTGAGACGTATTATTTTGGAAAGTTTGTTTATTTAGTATGAATAAAGAGTATATTTTTAGTTAACCGAGTGTTTTATTGGTGACACCTCCACCTCCAACAGCTACCCATTTCATTCTCCACTGGAGTCTACCTAGGCTCGAGCTTCTGGACATTCCGGAGGAGCTCGATAGGTGAGGGTGACGCCCTCAGAAGCAAATAGTCTGGCGCCCGAGTTTACTGATAAAGGAACTGCACGTAAGGGCGTTACATAGTCTATGACTTTGTGATCTTCTTTGGTACAATTTCTGCATTTTTGACTTCGGTCTTTGTTCAGACATTCTTTTGCCATATTTCCGATTCCCAGCACCTGTTGCATTTTATGCTTGTCACTCTCTCCCTGATGTCGGCCATTGTGAAACCGATTTTAACTTTTTTGATCTGTGTTAGCTTTTGGATGATATCTTCGTTGGCGATAATTGAAGCGGCTTGTCTTCCCCCTCTCAAAGGTCTTAGTGTCTTTATTTCTATTTCTACCGCCCCTTCTTGGTGATAGTTCACAACTAAGTAATCTTTGTGTCTCGTGTTATACCAGTGAAAATCACTATTTCGAGTGAACACATCGCCACCCCTGTGGGCGAGCTTTAGACATGCCAGGATGTATACATGTAATGAACACCTCTTTCCAACATCCTAGTAGAAGAGCGGCTTTCCACCGACGAAGAGGTGTTCAAAAGAAGAATTGAAAATTTAAAAAAATAAAATTTATTATTTAGAGTTTCTCCTGACTGGAGAAATCTTCAGGGTTCGGCTTGTCGCTAAAATGGACGAGTCTTCAGTTCTTAAGATTAGGGAACTCAATGAAATTCTTGAATAACAAAAACAAATTTATTTGAAGCACACAAAAAAAACAAAATGATGATTCTTAGCAAGCACAAAAAAATAACTAAAACAATCTCTGACAAAATATTTTTTTGGAGAATTCGGACTATAGACTTTTGAATGTTTATGAACTTTATAACTGACCTTTTTCCTTGGACTTCTGACACAGAACTTCACTAGCAAAATTTCGAACTCACTCAATTACAACACAATTACTATTTTCCTAGAATTTTACAGACTGATTTACTTTTAAGTATTTAAGTGTTTTCATGGCATCGGTTGCCAAAACTTTTCTTGAACTTAATCCACTGTACGTAACCTCTTTTGTTAAGAATTACTTCATCAAAATATCAACAATCTGAATGACTTTTGAAAATAAGTTTTTTTTTTGCCCTGAGGGAGGGGGAAGCTCTCCCAGCCTTGCCTGGCAGCTGGGCGGTGCGATGCTGCCAGGGGTTGTGTGGGGCTTGCACCCACTAAACCCCGACCTCTTCTTCTGCTTGATGGCTCGCCGGAAAAAAGACTCTTGTCCAGACATCGGTGGAACCTTTATGTATTCACCTCTTCAATGCGTCATCCACCTGGCTGTCTCTCTATATCCTCTCTTTCCTTTCCTTCCATAACCTCCGTGATGTAATCAAAAATCAGTTTCCAATGTTCTTTGTCCTTGAGCATATTGTCCATTACATCCCCCACGTCATCGATTACTCCCCCAAGTTGGTTGCTCAAAACCTCCCCCTCTGCTCTCCACCTCCTGCATGACCGGTACATGTGCTCGGGGCTGTCCTGCACCCCGCATTCCGCACATAAGTCATCTTGTGTTTTTTGTATTTTTTTAGTGAAGGTCCCAAAGGACCCGTGTCCAGTGAGAAACTGCGTAAAGTAGTAGTTTGTCGTCCTGTGTGGACATTCTGCCCAAGCTTTCACGTTTTTTATTATTTTCCTCGTCCATGCTTTCCTCTGAACAGCTATCATCCTTTGCTTATCTCTACCCACTCTCATGGCCTCCCTCCATACTGGTGCCACGTATAATAATATGCTGTGGGTTATTCCGCACAGTATGAACGCATTCTTGACATCTACCGTGACCACCACGCACCAGCTGCTTTTTGTGTCTTTTATGGCCTTTTTTAGTGCCAACATTGCCGTTGTTGTAGATCTCCCCTTACGGAACCCATGCTGGTTGTCAGATATGGTCCTTTTCTCCTCCAGCTCCTCCTCAATTCTATTCCAGAGCAATCTCTCGTATACCTTCCCCATTGTGTTGAGCAGACCTATAGGTCTGAAGCCCGAGGACTCATCCAGACTTTTCCCCTTCTTGGGGAGCAAAATGACATTTCCTACTTTCCATTTTTCTGGGAAGTCTTGTTTGTTCAAGAGGTCGTTGAACACTTTGAGGAGCTTTTTTGGTAATCTCTTATGAATGATCTTTATCGCCTCCACCGTGATGCCATCCGATCCCGGAGCCTTTCCATTCTTTAATGAGCTCACAGCTACCTCCAACTCTTCCTTTGTGAAGACATGTGGCACCATAATAATTTCTCTTGTCTTTCGGAAACCCTGTCCGTTCGTTGGGAAAAGATCTTGTATAATTTCCTTCCTTCTTCTTGTTGGAATTTTATATTCCAGGCTACCTCCTCTGAAGCGTCTCGTGACTTATACCCTTGTCCCCATATATCATCATCTAGTTCATGTAGCAGTGTTCCCCATTGTTCCTTTTTGGCCCTCGCTATCTTCCTTTTCATCTCCTTCTCATCTTCCATCATCTGCTTCCACAACGTCCGTCCTCCAGTGCTCTGTCTGTCTGCCATCCGTGTGTAGGTTCATCTCGTTCTCACGTATCCCCTTCTAATGCGTTCTATATTCTCGTTCCACCAATAGGTTTGTTTTTGTGGTTGTTTCTCTCTTGTCGTTGATTTTTTATTTAATTGGATCAGCTCCGCATACAAATCTTTTTTGTCGTAGTCTTTTTCCAGCTTCTGCAGATTCTTGACAAAATCCGCAACATTTAGGTATACTCTCTTTTGTTCTGACATTTTAACCTTCAGTTCGATGGGTTACGCTTTTTCCTGCCGAGAGTTTTCTATCCCGGATATAGTTGAACATTTTCTTTGATTTCCCTATCAACTTCCTTAGGAACTTAATTTCTTTCATTTTTTTGACAGGGGCCATAATCACGATATCTCCTTCTATGGTATAATCGGTTATCTTCTTCTCATCTAATCTTACTGAGAATATTTCTTCTGGCCATTGCATGTTCAGTAGTTCCTTTAATTGCTCTTCGTTCATTTCTTCCATGAATTTCTGCTTCAGAGTCGCTATTGACATATTTAACTCTATTTCCTCCGGGCTAGTTTGAATGCCTACCTCTTTCATTTCGCATGGCATTAGAGCGTGGTGTGTTTTCTTAACCTCTTCCTCCAGTATGCTTTGGAGTTTGCTTTATTTCGTTAGCTGCTTCCGTGTTCTGAATGCTATCTCCTTCCAGAAGTTTCTCCATACCCTCCGTTACCCTTGAGATAGCTTCCATTAGCGTTGCATACCTATCGCTGTCCATACTTATGCTCATTGATATGTCCATTCTCTTCCTTTTGGCTGTGTTCACGACTGTTTCCGATCTGAACATCCAATATAGTGGATCCTCGGGTCCATCTGAATCTTGGGTTTCCTCGCTCTATTCTGTTTCCTTATCTCTGTCTTCCCTTTCTTTTGGAGTACTAGCTATATTAGGGACCCATTTCGGGCTTTTTTCTCCTTCTTTCTCTTTCTCATTCCTTGTGACTCTTTTTGGTGACGTTCTTTTGATCTTGGTCGATTTTTGGATTATTGATACCTCTGTTCTCAGCACATTCCCAGATATTCTTCCAGTAGCTAAATCCAACCCCAGGGCCTGGTCGGCCACCCCGAAGGTTTTCGGTAAACTTGACTTCTTCTTCCCCCACCCAGAATCCATGGGGCAGCACGCTAACGCGGGGAGGGATTCTGGACCAGATTCGGTCCTACCCTCCTAGGGTATATACCCTCCTAGGGTATATTCTCTATTTTAGAATCTGCCATATTTTCACCAGTTTGGCCGCCTTCGCGTTCTTTCCCGCTAGTTTCCTAGCGGTATGCTTGGGTTTTTTATTGTCAGCGTTTTCCTTCCCTTAGCCTTTGGGGTCCGTTCCCCTACGCACAAGGCAGCACATATTTGGCCCGCCCCGGGTATTTGATTTCCCCGGTACCACCCATATCTGGGAGGCATCCCCCTATCCCCCACCTAGGGAGGCGCCCGATGGGAGTTTTCTCTCCGCACGGGTGAAAATAAGTACCTAAAACTATAACCAACCTCAATCCTTCCATTATCATATATATATATATATATATGTTGTAAACTTGGTGTCATTATCATCATTTCAATTAACTATATCAACTTCATCATAAGTAAGGACGTTTTAACTATCCTAATACATTCTTTCAGGTAAAAATACAAAAAAAAATCATTTTAATAGAGAAAATCAAGAATTTGACCGAACATAGATCGTTTCTAATCAAAATTGTCTTTATGGGTATTTGCGTCTTTTTATAATTTTCACTTCGCGACTTCCAACACGCAGGTTATTTTTCCCACATAACGATTCACTCTTTTCGCGGTACACTACCGCCATACTGATATATACTTGGCGTTGCCTTCCTGGTATGCCTCCCAATGGTCTTAAAATTACTTTTGTATCGGAAATGATCTTTACTGAATATTGCGGCTAAGAATGTTCATAATTGTTTATACCGGCTTCCGACTTATGTTTACGCGACACTCGATGCTGACACTTCATTCACGACCTGACATGTATTTTGTCCGTCGGTCCAGTGTGGTGCACTTGGGGGCACTTTTGGGTACAGCTCCGAGTTTTTATTGTTCGTCGATGAAGAAGATTCCGCGTTTTCATTTACGTTCTGATTCTGACGTTTGATATGGTGTCTATTCAGTACCCACATGGTGAGGGTATTCCATAAACTGGCCAACATCACCAGTCCACAGCCAAATGTCTCGAAAAGGTGGAATCCGTTGAGTATCACTCCTAGGGCATATTTTATCATTCGGAAAACAGCGTAAAATTCCATTAGACCACTCATGAATAGGCCTATATCCGTGAATCATCCCCAAATGTGCTGCATAGGGTGATGGACAAGTTCTTTAATTTCATTGGTGTTGAAAAATAGAGAAGCCCTGGCCTGTAGTATCAAACCCAGCTATTCTTTATGCAATAATATTTTCTACGGCTTTTCTTTCTGTTCCAAGACAAAGAATTCTCTGTGCCTTATTTATTTATTTATTTATTAGAGATTTGGTAAGAGTTGAGGGATAACCCTGTAAAACTCAAAGAAACAAATTTACAGTAAATGCAAGTACACACTATTAAATGAAAAACAGCAAGCACACAACAGGAAAAATGAGAATGAAACAAAAATACAAAGAAAGATTGAAATCAAGGAAATCTAGTAGATTGTGCAGACCACCATTTGTCGTAGCTGTTCTTGAACTGATTCACCGAGGAAGACACAACGACTCGATCAGGAAGACGGTTCCAGTTGTTGAATACTCTGTTCGTCAGAAAGTTCTGACGCTGAGATGTCTTGAATTTCTCTCTGTTCAATTTGTAACTGTGGCCACGCAGGTTATTAGTGTTCAAAGGAAACATCGCACAGATTTTGTCACCGAAGTGGCCCTGCATGGCTCGGTAAGAAAAGATTAGATCTCCGCGCGTACGTCGATCCTCAAAGGAGGTCAATCCCATAATGGAGAGTCGTTCTTCATAAGTAGGTCTGGGAAAGCCGTAACGAACACGAGTTGACCACCTCTGCGTAGACTCAAGCATATCAATGTCACCCCTAGTAGTACACCACCAGACTGGGCCAGCATACTCCAAAACTGGGCGTACATACGTTTTGTAAATCAAGCCAAACGTTCGGTCGTCACAGCCCTTAAAGGATTTATAAAACATGTAGGTCGTTTGTTTGGCTTTAGAGGAAATGCGTTCGATATGGGCACGCCAGCTTAAGTCATTTGTAATAGTGATACCGAGGTCGACAAGCTGATCAACCGGGGTCAGACCCTCCCCACCAATATTGTATGGTAGCCGTGGGTTGTTCCTCCTATGTGAAGGACCGAACACTTACTAGTGTTGAGGGAAGCAGCCAGGTCGCACACCAACTATTAAGGCTATCCAGGTCCTCTTGGAGAGTGGCGTAGTTAGTTGTTGGATTGTTATACAGCTTCACATCATCGGCGTAGAGAGAGATAGAAGATTTAACTTGAAAAGGCAGGTCAGAGGTATATAAGAGGAAAAGAAGAGGGCCCAAAACCGAACCCTGAGGCACCCCAGATAGCACTGGCCAGGAGGTAGAGGAGAAGGTGCCACCGACCCGAACACGATAGGAACGGTTTGACAGAAGTGCCCTGATCCAGTCGAGCAGGATGCCTGTGACCCCTAAGTATTTCAACTTGACTAATAAACGGCCAAGTGGGACTCTGTCGAACGCTTTGGAAAAATCTAAGTAGATGACGTCGACGGGCTGACTAGAGTCCCATGCTTTGGTCCAGTCGGCCAGACAGGAAAGTAGATTTGTAGTGGTGGAGCGCCCCGGTACAAAACCATGCTGCTCCTCTGGTAGTATTCTGTTCGCGAGAGAGAATTCGAGAAGTTGCCCACAGACAATTCTCTCCAGAACTTTAGAAGCAGAGGAAAGCAGACTGATGGGCCGATAATTCTGGGGAGAAAGTTTATCCCCCTTCTTGAATATGGGGGTCACGCAGGCGAACAGCCAGTCCGAGGGGAGTGAGGCGGAGGAGAGTGACATGCGGAATATGATGTTAAGGGAATTGAACATGCCGAGGCACATCGCCTCAAAAGACATGGTGATATACCATCATCACCGGGTGCCGACGAGGCATTCAGTCTTAAAAGGTGTCTCTCAATGACCTCCTCACTAATTTCAATGCTCGAGATCTCAGTACCGCAGCGAGGGAAAAGTGGTGTTGGTTTGGGTCCAGGTGGCTCAGGACAGAAGTTCTGAGAGAATACCTCTGCTAAGATGTCAGCTGTCTCTTTAGCATCAGAACTTATAGTGCCGAAATGGTTCCTGACATGTGGGATGCCTACACTAGTGTTTAAGGAGGACTTAATATATTTAAAAAATTTCTTCTTGTTCTTGGAAGAGGCGAGATTGTTCTCGAATGAAGTTTTAGAATTTTGAAGAGAGGTGGAAAGTTGGTTGGAAAAATTGCGGTGAATATCGTAGTCCGTGGAGGATCGAGATCGTAGGTACCTCTGCCATAATGATCTTTTTCTTCTGAGGAGCTGGAATGAGTGTTCGTTGATCCATGGTTTCAGTGGGTTATGCCTGATTTGTATGACACGAGTGTGCAAGTTGGTGGCTCTGGTCACTTCATTCACAAATGTTCTCCATTGCAGGTCAACGGTGTCAAGGGATGACAGGAGCGACTTCCAGTCGAGCTTCCTCAGCTCCTCGGCGATATTGTCGTAGTTGACTTTTCGTATGGTCTTGGTTTGGCTACGCCGAACCGTCGGTGTGCGGAACTGTAACTCTGTTGTCAGTGCAATATGATCTGATTTGCCAAGAGGAGGAAGGTAGTTTAACTCAGAGATAAGTTGAGGATCGGAGACTAAAATAAGATCCAGTAAAGAGGAGTTTGACCGCTACGATATCTTGTAGGTTTGCTGACCATCTGCAGCAAGTTGGAGTTAAGGGCTAAGTTGGCATAAGCAAATGATGGTGAAGATGCAAGGGGTGGGTGAGTGATTGGCCATTTGAGATCAGGACAATTAAAGTCCCCAGTAAAGAAAACATTTTCGTAGGTTCTAGATGCAGAGGCCAGAAAATCGGCGCAACTGTGGTCGGCGGGGCAAGATCGAGGTCTGTAAATGCATCCAACGAAAAGAGAAAAGTGGTTGTCGGAGATTTTTAGAAAGATATTGTCAATGTCGATCCAGTCGTTCTGTGCCGATTCAATTTTATAGGAGTCGGATATGTTCTTATGAACAAATATGCATACACCTCTGTATCCTGGTGTGTCGCGACTATCACTTCTACAGACTGTATAGTCGGGGATATGAAAAGCAGAATTCGGAATTGACGGGTGTAGCCAAGATTCAGCAATGAAAATTAGATATGGATTATGCAGCTGTACGAAAGCGAGTAGTTCGGCATGTTTAGACATTAGAGATTGGATATTAGTATAGAAAACGGACCAGGTATGAAGGTTATTCAGTTTTTTGGAATAGTATTGCGAGACTGGGACGAAGTACTGACAATAGTTGGATTGCCCTTAATGTACTTGATGGTGAGATCTTTCTCGCCAGTAGCTAACCTCTCTTTCAGTTCCGACCTCAAAGATGTAAGTCTGGATAGTTGTTCCTTGGTTTTGTCGTCCTGGATTTTAATGGAACGGTAAATAGGATTACCTAAGAGGGCTGCTTTGTTCCTTAGAATCGCCTGAACAATTTCAGGATTTGAGAAGGTGACCTTCAACCACCGTGGACGAGTCGTGTCCTTGGAGGGCAATCTACTAACGTTGATAATGAACTGACTCGAAGAAACGGTGATGGAGTCGAGAATAGTCGATATAGTGATTTTGTCAGTAGCCTCATCAGCTTCGGGAACGCCCGAAGCGATCAAATTGAAAGAGCGCTTCACGCGCTCAAGAACCTCAGGAACAAGAGTATGCGAGGATTGGTTGGCAGAGATTGGAAGGAACTTATATCTATGTCAGCCACTCTGCTTGTTAATGATGAGATATTATTACACATAGTGGACTGGGCGTGCCTTATAGACTGGATGTCGATTTTGCAGTTCTCAATCTCTGATTGATGGGAGGCTAGGGTTACGGAGTGACTGTCCATGGCCGCAGCGCAACTGTCAAGTCGGGACAGCAGATCGTCTTGTCTCTTCTCTACGCGCTCCAGGCTAGCAGTCATAGTGCGCATTTGATCCATGAGTAAGTTGAAATGTTTCAAAGTTAAGACTGTATCTGTGGATTCCGACCGAGAAGGTTGTGAGGTGGTTAATGATGGTGACACGGATCGGGCTGAGTTGCTGCGTAGCAGGCGTTCGCCAGAGGTGCAGGCAGAACAGCACCACTTCTCTTTACTTTCTATCAGGTACTCGAGATCTTTGCTGGTGAGATTGACACAATCCGAATGAAAAGATTTTTTGCATTTACTGCAGTAGGCGTAAAGGTTAGAATCAGCGATGGATTTGGCGCAACTGTTGCAATTACGGGGCATCTTGAAGCACGGAAAAAAAAAGAAAAAAAAAAGGTATGGAAGAGGAGACAAATATGGCACTTTTCACTTCCTTGGGCCTATAAGGAAGACTCAAACAGATCAGGAAGGCCACGGATAGGGGATAGGTGACGTGGAAGGATTAAGCTGGTAGTAACGCAAACGGTGAAAAACAATACTGTCAGAAATTAATACGCATACGGGCGCCCGGAGCGTTCAAGCAAAGCCGAGCGCACTGTGCTACACGATGAAGCGAGATAATGAGATGAACCAGTCGTGCGATGTGCCCGATACCTCAAGGTCGCGGAGCGAGCGAGTAAGTAAACACACGTAACAGGCTAAATGAATTATTGTACATAAAACAAAATCTCATTCACGGAAGGTGAATATCGAAAAGGGAAGGTGATGTGTAAATATAAGTTGGGTTTAACTCACTGTTGAACCACAGGGGCACTAGTATACAGTTGAAACGGCACAAAGAATCAGAGTTATTTTGAAGAGCAAACTTTAGCACGTTCTAACGCTTGTGTGTATACATCGACAAATTCCTATTTCTTCTTGTGTAGAGCGGCATATGGCTGTTGCAGTCTATCTCTTCAGCGAAGGTTGTATTACTTCCGTCATGAATTTTGTTTGATTGTCGACTATTATTGGTAATAAGTTATATCATTTATTAGTTCAAGAGTTTCTGATTCACTTTTGTATACAGTCTCAAGTTCAGGACACTCCGCTACGTCGCGAAACGGCACCACCGATATCTCACATTCTATATCGTAACAGTCATACGCGATTAACACGATAATACTTGTCATTCTTAGAACAAAGATCATTCCACCAATAAAAGTTTACACCTCCTGAATAAAACAATTAAGAAATCGAGAAAAACAAACAATAATAAAAAACAAAACAGATATAAATTTTACAAAAAATACAAAAATAACTTCAACAAAAATAGTACCGTTAAATTCTGTTCCACTGCAGTTTCTTACAATTACGAGAAAGGATTGAAGTTGCGTTCATAACAGGGATCTTTTACTAGGTGGCACGACAAGGGCCTTTGAAAAGTAAAAGAAAACGATAGAAAATTATTAATGAAATTCTGAAATAATATGAAAAAATGACTCGAAAGAAAATGCGAATGCTGGAGTATCGACTTCTGCCTACCTGGTTTCACAGTACGGCTGAATGAACTTGTCCAGGCACTCACGGGCGAGAATAATCACTTTTTCACTAGAGTTTGAATTTGTAGATTTAACGAGAAAGTTATTTATTTCCAAGAAAAGGGTTCATGTACTTCATCGGATGAACGCCAGTTCAGTACTCTGTTCGACATAGGTCATATGCTCCGACATATATTACGCGTTAATCGGAAAGTGACATGAACATATACAGAGTGTATTACCATTGAACCGAGCAAGCAACTTGGAAGAGAAATGAATGAAACTAACAAATTTAACTGAAATAATAAGTTGCAGTAACATAACCGCCCACCTAAAATAGAATATTTTATGAAACAAAGCAAATACAAAATTGAAAAGATATCGAACATAAAGCAAAATAATATTTATATATATACATCAACATACGTCACAATTATTGAAGAGGTAATGGACACAATTTAACCACTGATCTCTGCAGTACACCTTGAGTAGTCCGAACAGTAGCTACTCTAGCTATTTTATCAGCGCCTGGATGCAATTTCTCAATGCGTCCAAGTCGCCAACGCAATGGAGGGAGTTAATCATTTTTTATCAAGACTAGTGCACCTATTGAATAAGGAGGCGAGTCACTATTGAACCACTTTTTTCGTTGTTGCAGTGTGTTCAGATATTCTAAATTCCATCCTTTCCAAAAATCCTGATGGATACGAGTTAAAAGCTGCCAACGCGATAATCGACCGATAGATAGTTGAGACAAATCTGGTTCAGGAATAGCAGTTAATGGAGCCAAAGTAAGAAAATGTTCTGGTGTCAGTGCAGATATGTCATTCAGATCATTACTAAGCGGACATAGAGGGCGAGAATTGAGCACAGGTTCAATCTGTGTGAGGACTGTATAAAACTCCTGTATGACCTGTTGAGACAGAAGGAACTGTAAAGTCTGGGCACCTGGATGCAGATATATTTTGTGGAAATGCTGAATAAGGAGCTCAGTAAGACGATGAGATCAAGGAAGCAAAGCTGGGTGTTTGTGATCATAAGCCAGACCAGACAAAGACAGACGACCGCCCACCCTGAGAACACCATCTTCTCCAATGAATGGATTCAATTTTCGAAGTGATTTAGATGTGGGGTTTCCCGAGATGAGATTATCGATTTGTTCCTTGAACACAACCCGCTGAACCTGTTTTATAATGAAGAGAAGTGCATCTTTGAGATCAACTGCGGAAAATCTATATATCCTAGGAGCTTTAGAGTTTTTCATGAAGTGAACAAATCTGAAAATGTAAGCTACCACCCTTTGAATCTTGGACAGAGATGAATACCTTGAGAGCAAATCATCAACAAACGACGGAGAAATAAAAGCTGACAAAGAGAGGTGACGTTCTTTCTTTTATACAAGATGAAGAGAATTTTCTATTTCATCATTTGCGAAGGTGAGATGTTTGGAACGAAGCCAGTCAGGGCCTGTCCACCACAAAGAGCAGTTCAACAGTTCGGTTGGCGTTAAACCGCGTGAAGCACAATCAGCTGGGTTGTCTTTCGATTGGACATGATATCAATTCTCTGTTGAAACTGAGTCCTGAATTTGAGTTGTTCGATTGCTTACAAATGTCTTCCATCGATGAGGAGAAGATTTAATCCATGTTAAAGCTACCATAGAATCAGACCAAGCAAAAATGTTATCCATTGTAAAGGCTGACTTGTAAACAGGGGAAACCATATTAATGAGCTTTAATAATAAGAGACAAGCACACAATTCCAGTCGTGGAAGTGAAATTCTCTTCACTTGGGAGACCTTTGATTTACCACATACGGAAGAGGTGTCAATGGAGCCGTCAGAATTGAAAAACCTGAAATAGACCACGGCTGCGTAACCACGCTCACTACTATCTCCGAAACCATGAAGTTCGCAACGATAAAATGGTTTCGATGCAAGTTTCCGAGGTATTTTTAATTTACCCAATTCGGTTAATTCGGATTTACACTGATTTCAGCGACGGCTGACATCGTCTGGAAGTGTATCATCCCACTGCAACCCTAATGTCCAAAGATGCTGGATCAAATGCTCAGCAAGAAAAATAAATGGAGAAAGGAACCCCAAAGGGTCGAAAATTCGAGAAAGTTCGGAAAGTATGGTACGTTTGGTACATACCTGCACAGTAGTTTCTGCAAGATAAGAAAATTCGTCCGACGAAAGAAACCATCTCAAAGCGAGAATTTTGACTATCGGATCTATATCAAAATTCAAACAATGGTGATATTGATGATCCAGAGGTATGGTTGAGAGTAATTGAGAACTGTTACTACTCCATTTTCGGAGCTCAAAACTACCGCAATTCAATATGGAAATCAGTTCCTCTTGTAACGTTTTTGCCTCTTCCAAATCATCACAACCTGTAACGACATCATCGACATAAATGTCTGTGAGCAAAATTTTGGATGCCTTTGGAAAACGAGCTCCCCCATCCTCGGCCAACTGTGTCAAAGTTCGAAGGGCAAGAAAAGGTGCTGGTCCGACTCCGTACGTAACGGTATTCAGCTGATATGTTTTTATGGTTTCCGATGGAGAAAACCGCCACAATATTCTTTGAAAGTTTCGATGTGAATTTTGAACCAATATTTGACGATACATTTGTTTGATATCAGCTGTGAAAACGAACCGATGAACACGAAAGTTCATCAAAATCACAATAATATCCTTTTGTAATTTAGGACCTATCAATAGCGCATCATTTAAAGATAAATGGCCAGATACATGAGCTGATGCATCGAAAACAACCCTCAACTTTGTGGATGGACTGTTTGGTTTGATTATACAATGGTGAGGGATATAGAAAGTATTTTCATAATCCGAACTCGTAGAAATCAATGACAAATGATCTTTTTCTAAATCTTCCTTCATGAAAGTAGAGTAGTCCTTGTATATCATCTGGTTTTTAATAAGTTTACGTTCAAGGGATAAAAAACGACGTAGTGCGAGAGAATATGAGTCACTGAATGAAAGTGTTGACTGATCAGGTTTAAATGGTAACGCCTTAGTGAACCTTCCGGATGCATTTCTAGAATAGTTCTGAGTGTATGAGTTCTCACAAAATTGATCTTCTGGTGATACAATGACATTCTCTGAAACTTCTTCAAGTTCCCAGAATCTTTTCAACGATGAGTTCAAACCTGATTCAGATAATGACAAATGAAAATTGTTAACTGATATGTTAGGTGATTGAATCTTTCCCATGAAAACTCAACCAAATACTGTCTCAAGTGCTGTTGGCTCCAAACCGTTACCCTCGATACGACCCGGTCGAATTATTAAAGAGAATATATCCGCTCCCAGAAGAAGGTCTATTGATTTCGGAATAGAAAAGTTCGGATCTGCAAACTTCTTGTTATAGACACAATTCCAAAACGAATGATTTACGAAAGAACTCGGCATTTCCGAACAAATCTTCGGAATCACGACGGCATCGAATGTAAAAGATGGATTCATTTGACCTGATGGACGAATAGTACATTCAGTGCTGCAATTAGCAGAAGATGAGCTTCTACAAATTCCATTTATCGAAAATGAAGCATCACAAATTTTCAATCTATTCACACACGATTGAGTTATAATATTTATTTGGAAGCCTCCATCTAACAGAACTCGGACCTTCTGGTATCTACCCCAATCATCACGAATTTCGACCCCAGCGGTTGCTAAGAGAACGGTAGAATTTGAAGAAACATTCGTTAAAACCAGAGCTGAGCCTGAATCCGATAACTATGCAGCATTGAAATGAAACGTCTCTGTTGAAGAATCATTATCCGCATTATTGCGCATGTGTAACAGGGTATGATGCTTTCCGTGGCAAATACGACAATTTGACTTTGAAGAACAATTTTTAATCTTATGTCCAGAATGGAGGCAATTGATACACCAATTTTTGTCCTTCACAGTCTTGAACCGATCTTGAACAGTTTGCTCCAAAAATGATGGACATTTGTAAATATTAGGAGCTAACTTGCAATAATTACAGGTTATACGTTTGTTGAATGATTCAGTTTCCGTTTGAACGAGAAGAGTCCAATTTCTTTTATACATTGAGAGAGAACTAGATTTTAAAACTTGAGAATTCGTAACTGAATGAGTTTCCGACGGAAGAGAAAGAGCTTCTGCCTCCAAGGTTTTACACTGATTTGTCAGGAAATTTCGTAAATTGACAAATGACGGAATATCTGTTGAACATTCTTGTAATTCAAAACGTTTGATCGATGCTGAATCTAATTTCTGAATGAGAATGTGAAATAAAACAAAGTCCCACTGGTCAACTAGTAAACCTAAATTCCTTAATACCGATAAGTTCTCCGCAAAAACTTCTAGAATTCGCCTAAGGTCTTTAGCTGAATCACTCTGTAGCTTTGGAACATTACAGATTTTCTTCCAACATGTATTAGCGAGAAGTTTTTTATTTTGATATCTTTCCGCCAATGTCTGAAAAGCGCTTTCATAATTTTCAGCAGTCAATGGAAACCCTTTAATTAAACTTAAAGCATGAGAAGAAAGTGAACTAAGGAGGTATTGAAACTTTTCTATTTGACTCAAGTTAGAATTTTCATGTACCAAACTTTGGAACATATCGAAAAAAGTAGGCCACTCTTTATAATTCCCATTGAAAATGGGCAATACTATCTTTGGAAGTTTAACATTTGGCGAACTGATAGAGCAACTGTCTTGGTTTTTTACTGGAATGTTTACTACAGAAAATAAATTAACATAAGTTGTTCTGATGGTGTAATAATTATCCATAAAGGCTGTTCGAATAACCTTCTCAGTGTTCAATTAAGGTTCTTCGGAAGATACAATCATAGAGACAATTGACGTATGTAAATTTTGAAAGTCCACGAGAATATCGTCAAGCATTTCACATCTTAATTTGAATCTTACGTGGAGACTTTCATCAGTGACAGTGAATTGTGCCACATTCAGAATTTCCTCGAGATCATCAATAACAATCTGACGACGAGCTTTGAGTTGTTTCAATTTTGTCGTCATTTTTATTATTCAAGGTTTACTGCAGAAAACAATATGAAATTGTTTTGAGTAATTTTGAAAAGAGAATAAATAGACTATCCTATTGAAATGAACTAAGATTATTAATAAAGTTAATAATTAAGATTAAATCTATTGAATTGAAAATCGAGTTGAGAATAATGAAATGATGAAAACAAAAACAAGAATATCTATCTTTGTTTATGTTTTGAATAAAGGTTATGAACATAGATCAGAAAAACAAATGAGGAGTTGTCTATGTTCTCAGGTTATGAAAGCTAAATTCTATAACATGCTCAGAAATTTATCCGCGATTAAAGGATTTATGAATGTGTTCGATATCTTGTCAAGTTTTTGAGGTCAGGTCAATATTGACCGATTGAAATAAATGCAAATGAAAAAACTAAATGAAAAAATTCCAAAATGATCGCAATAATTTTGAAAACGCGGTTCGAAAATATGCGGCTCAAGAAGGACCAAAATGGCACGACAAGGGCCTTTGAAAAGCAAAAGAAAACGATAGAAAATCATTGATGAAATTCTGAAATAATATGAAAAAGTGACTCGAAAGAAAATGCGAATGCTGGAATATCGACTTCTGCCTACCTGGTTTCACAGTACAGCTAAATGAATTTGTCCAGGCACTCACGGGAGAGAATAGTCACTTTTTCACTAGAGTTCGAATTTGTAGATTTAACGAGAAAGTTATTTATTTCCAAGAAAAGTGTTCTTGTACTTCATCGGATGAACGCCGGTTCAGTACTCTGTTCGACATAGGTCATATGCTCCAACATATATTACGCGTTAATCGGATAGTGAAATGAACATATACAGAGTGTATTACTATTGAACCGAGCAAGCAACTTGGAAGAGAAATGAATGAAACTAACAAATTTAACTGAAATAATAAGTTGCAGTAACACTAGGTAAGTCGTTACACCTCGGCAGGTGAACTCGCGAACACAAACAAGAATCTATAATATCTTTTTTTTCTAGCTGATTGAATTGATTCGCTAGATATAAAGGAAAAACTGAATGGGGTGAATCTGCGGTGGTGCAGGAGTCGATTCGCATCTCCTGAGAGGAAAAATTTTCAGTAATTTCTCCCCGCTTCCCAAAATGATTTAGTTTGCCCTCATTAGAATCCGCACCTATCTGGAGGTCGACGGATTGTTGTAGATCTGTCTAGAAAAATCGTCTCTCTAGCTGATTTTCCATCCAAGTGTTCAATTTGGTATTTTTTTGATTCCCATTCTTTTTCCGTTTCGAGTGATATTTTCCCAATCAACCGGGGATTTTCCTCTTCCCCTTCAACTTCGCAGGCTACTGCCTTTCCCAATATTTGTATTTTTTTGTAAACTAACCTCGTTCTTAGATATATTCACTACTCGAACCCATATTGTTTACGAATTAGGTAATAAAAAATGGGCTACATGAATTTGTCCTGCACTCGCTTCTTGCGGCTCACAGACTATATTTTTGCCCGGTAACTTTCCTTAAATTCTAGCTTCTATTACACACTCTGTGCGAGCAGGGATAGTGACTCCTTTCGTCAACACAAGATCCGTTTTTCATCGAACACTTTTCTCATTGATTGGTGTCTCGTAGTTAATTTTCTCGCGGCTAACTCTTTCCTTTGAAAAATCATTTTTTTCCTGTCTTGCCTATTTCCTCAACTCATCTGTTCTTGAGGAATCAGCGGCGACTTCAACCTTGTCGGTTTCTTTTTTGTGGATCCCATTATTCACGTTTACTACCGACTTCTTTACGTCGTCCCAAGATTCTACAGGTTCATGATTCGCCTGCACCGTAAATTCTCTATTCCCATCTTCTAGGGTATACTGTTCCGTGACTGTATGGGAGTTCAACAATCTGAACTGTTCTCCCCACATTGTGACCGAGGGGACATCTCCATAATCAATTCGTGCTTGATTTGCACACAGAAAATCTCGTCCCAAAATTACTTCTATGTTACCCAATATCCTATCATCACATAGAATAGCGGACCATTTTGTCCTCAACCAATCCCCTATAGGCCCCACTGTTATAGTAGTTGTACCCCAGGTACGTAACCTATGACCTGATACACTAGTTAGCTGACAGTCGACACCTTCCTGGTCGATTCTCTCCTCTGTCCTCAATTACCTTTTAATGAGTGTCACTCCAGCTCCAGTATCCACCAAACATAAAACCATTTTTCCGTTAACTACTAATTTAACCATATGAGGGACAATAGCCATCGATCCTATGGAGTTCATTTCTGGAACGACCATATGAGGATATTTTTTACGATCTCCCTCATTTGCTCAACCCCCCTGTAACCATAAATTTCTCTGCCACTGTACCCCCATCAGACCTCTATCCTGGCAGAAGGATTTTGTCCGAAGTAGTTTAAAATTTTTTATGCCGAAAACAGGGACCAGTCGAGGTTCTTTCGGAATTGCTCCTATTTTTCGAACAGACCCCAACACATTGATCCCTTCCTTGTATTGGTTTTCATTCCAATTATTTGTCCAATCCGACATTTCTTCTAAGTTGGCGGAACCCCGTTCCCTAAATTTATTCCCGACATTTTGAGTCCAACGTTGATCTTGTGACATTTTTCGAGGACATTCCTTGACCAGTGTCCTGTCTGATCACAAACAAAACAAGCTCCTGATAATGTTTGCTTTAATTTTTTGTTGCGGCAATTCTTCGAAAAATGTCCTACATGACCGCATGAAAAACACTTTTTTTGCATTTTATTTTCTCTGTTAACTGTCTTTTGGGCTAAGCTTCTATATTCTCTCGCCGAATGGCCTCTTTTGTTGCACAATTGACAAATACATTTGTCGTCAATTACTGATATTCTCAGATTTGTCAATCTCCCTTGCAACATTCTGTTAGTTGTTTCTTGAAACCGTACTATTTCCTCCGCCTTTTCTAAGTTGGGATCCGGTTCTTTCAATAGCAAGATACCTGTTTCCCTCATCACGTCTTTGCGCAAACCGATTTTGAATTGATTCAAGATCAATTCGCGATTCTTCTTTCTCAAACCCGCAATTTCGTCCTGTGTGGAACCCGCCAAATCTTCGTTCAAAATATTTGTACCCAATGTACGAAGTCTAGTACAAAAGGAAGAAACATCTTCATCCTGTTGTTGAAAACATCTACACAAATTCCATTGGTATTCACCCGGTAAATGAACGGCTTTAAACTTTTGAACAAACTTTAATTTCAATTCCGAAAAAGTGAGATTACTGTGTTTAGGATCACTCTTGTAAAAATTATATGCTTCGCCAACCAACTTCAATTTGAAAAGAGTGAGCGTGTTTTCCTCACTCCATTTGTCTAATTTTGAACGGAATTCTAATTTTCGGAAATACCGAACAACGTCTTTTCCCGAGAAATTATCTAATGTCGTAGAAATCATTCCCAGTGGATACACAAATGGATTTTGACTAGCTAGAGTAGGATTTGCTGAACCGCTTGTTGACATCATGACTATTACAAAATGAAACAACACAAAAAAAAAAAAAATATCAAATCAAATTCAGTCACAAAAAAAAAGTCCTTCTATCCAAAAATTCTAGATGAATTAAAAATTTATACTCCCAAATAATTGGTTCCCAATCTTTTAGAACAATCCTACCACTGTCACCAAAATGTAATGAACACCTATTTCCAACGTCCTAGTAGAAGAGCGGCTTTTCACCGACGAAGAGGTGTTCAAAAGAAAAATTGAAAATTTAAAAAAAAAATAATAATTATCATTTAGAGTTTCTCCTGACGGGAGAAATCTTCAGGGTTCGGCTCGTCGCTAGAAAGGACGAGTCTTCAGTTCTTAAGATTAGGGAACTCAATGAAATTCTTGAATAACAAAAACAAATTTATTTGAAGCACACAAAAAAAAACATAATGACAATTCTTAGCAAGCACAAAAAAATAATTAAAACAATCTCTGACAAAATATTTTTTTGGAGGTTTCAGACTATAGACTTTTGAATGTTTATAAACTTTATAACTGACCTTTTTCCTTGAAACACAGAACTTCACTAGCGAAATTTCGAACTCACTCAATTACAACACAATTACTATTTTCCTAGAATTTCACAGACTGATATACTTTTAAGTATTTGAGTGTTTTCATGGTTACGGATCACGTTGAACTGTCTTTTCATTCCCTAATTTTTCCTAATATTCCTTTGTCCGTGGGCGTTATCGAAAATAATCCGGAATTCCCTAATTTCTCATAATTGGTACCCTTCTTTTCGATAGTTCGAAATTTACCCCACTAATTAGAAATCTAAGATTCATTGGCTTTAGTCAACTGAGTCTCTCGATACAAACCTCTGATTTGTCCACTGATTTAATTTAAATTTTTTCACTACAGATCCACCTTTTTCCCATCGTTAACCTAATCTAAGCTCTTAAGGTCGACAAGGGTCACGTAAATGTATCATATGTTGAACTCCACTAGTTAATTTCTCAAATTTTATCACGTCGTATATCCATCAAGATTTCGATATAGCGGATCAATAAATTTTGTTTTGAATCTTGGGTTTTATGATTATTGGTGTGATATTTTTGAGAAGTTTGTTACTGTCTGGAATATCTGGGAATTTCGATTAGATATGGTCTTTCGCTTATCAAGACCCATTATCCAGCATCGCTAGACATATCATATTATATACAGACACGATGGTAAGTATTCGATATTTCCTAAACAAATCGCGGCAACTAGTCCTTCTTGATGATCCCGACATTATTCTCATGGCTTCTTTTTGTTTCAGGAGTATTCTTTCAAGGTCAGTACTATTTCCCCAAAGGACAATAACATAGCTGGCAATAGAGTGGAAGTTTGAGTAGTAAACTACTCTACATTTGAGATCATTTGAGATGGTATTACTCAGTAGATTTAATGTGCTCCTATGGGCGGTGTTGTTTTCAAATCTGATTTTCTGTGTTTTTTCAACATTCAGATTCAATCCATTGGCACTAAACCATTTTTCAGCACAACGTATTGTTGTTTCTGACAGCTGCCTCAGTTGGTCTTTTGACTGGGACTTATTCATGAAGCTGGCGTCATCTGTGTATAGGCGAGGATCGGCACAAGGGACATTTTCAGGCAGATCATTTAGATAAACAACAAAAAGTACAGGTCCTAATATTGATCCCTGCGGGACTCCCACCTTGTTTTTCTTGACTTTGGATGTTTTATTTTTCCAGGTAACAATCTGCTGCCTCTCCGTGTGATAATAATAATAATAATAATAATATTTATTTCCACTGACTGAAATATGTACAGTATATAAAAATGTATTAAAATAGTATAAAATAGTAAAACACAGACTTGACAGTATATACAAACCAACATCAGAAACATAGTTCAGACTCAAATTCAACTACAAGGAAAACTGAAATTAAAATACTCATGCAAGGAATAAAATGCATTCTGCCTTAACATTACGATAACAGATTTCTTGAACAATGAGAATCTTCCAATATTACGAATACTACCAGGTAAGTGATGGAATATTCTGCAGCCCATCACTCGAAAGCTTTTCTGAACCTGAGTTAGGCGCGTGCAAGGAATATTTACTCTTTTATCTGTCATACTTCTTGTGCTATAGATATTGTTTACGCCTTGTGTGAAAGTAGAGCCAAAATTTTTTTTTACATAGACAGCACAGTGCAAAATAAAGAGAGATGGAACGGTCAAAAAACAGTCCCGAAAATATTCACGGCAGGAAGTCCGTCTACTGAGGCCATATATTGACCGAATAATACGTTTTTGCATCTTGAAAACCATGTTTACATCCGTGCCGTTACTTCAACAAAGAATTCCATACTCGAGTAATGAGCGAATCGAAGAATTATAGTACATTTTAAGCACATCAGTTTCACATGTTCTCTTCAGCTGTCGTATCGCAAAATTCTTCGAGGCTAATTTTCCGCACAGGACCACCACCTGCTCCTTCCAGCACAAATGTCTGTCAAACATGACACCCAGGAACCGAACCTCGTTGGACAATTTCATACTGGAACCATTGGACCAGATTAGAAGGATCTCATCATGTAATACTCCGTTGGGAGAAAATACAACCGCTGCAGTCTTACCCTCATTAAGCACAATTCCATTTTCGGAGCAATATTCTCTCATCCCAGCGAGACAACACCGCGCCTTGACAGCCAGCTCCCCCATGCTTCCAGCCGTCAATAGTACAGATGTATCATCAACGTATTGGGAGACAAGTCCATATTCTCCTAGGTAGACAACCATGTCATCCACACCCAGATCAAACAAAGCAGGACCGAGAGTACCGCCCTGTGCCACGCCAGATAACAGTGTTCTAAGACCAGACAAGACCTCTACACCGTTCTCTCGAAGTCTGACCATCTGTGACCTCTCAGTGAGGTATGATTTGATCCACTCCAGGACCACACCTCGAAGTCCCTCACGCTAAATCTTGGCCAACATTATCGATATATCTAGCGTATCAAATGCCCGACTCAGATCGAAAAATACCACCATACAATATTCCCTTCTTTCGAAACCATCCTGTATATGACCGTACCTGTGTACCAATCCACAGTGCTTTTGGAAAAACTGATACTATCGGTCTGTAAATGACAAGTTAGAAGTTCCGAAGGAACTCAAATGACAAGTTAGAAAGGTGTGTCAGCGGCAATGAAATAAAGTCGACGACATGGCGAATGACACTGCATGGGACCCCATCTACGCCACTGGAGGATTTCCCCGATACAATCAGTAGGGTATTGCGCATTTCAGTTACCAAAACAGGGGACAAGAACATCGAATCCTGACTTATTCTCAAAGAGATCTTTGGTAGTGTATGAGGTCCTTTAGAGTTACGTACCAACTCTGAAACGGAATCTACAAAATAATTATTGAATGTATCTGTTTTATTCAATTCATCACGTATCGGAATTCCTGATGAGTCAAAGATAACATGAGGAACGTTACGATTTTCTTGAACAGACGTATTAGTTTTTATGTAGCGCCAGACCGCTCGATTTTTGTTATCAGCGTTTATTATGGAATGTTTTATATAGGATTTTTTAGCTTCAATCATGTTTTTCGTATGCTGTCTCTTAAATTGGTTATAAATTTGTCTCGCGGCGTTGTCACGTTGGCTCGTTTTACACAACTCTCGGATTATGTTACCCTCCTCTACTAATTCTTTTGTTATCCAAGGGTTTTTCACAGTTCTTATACTTTTATATTTCTTCAGTGGGAAAGTCGAGTTGAAATAGTACCTGAAAGTTTCAAAGAAGGATGAAAAACTTTCTTCTACACTTCTACCAGAGTATACGCCGTCCCAGCTTTCTCGTGAAAGAAGGGTTCTAAATGTATTAACGTTCTCAGGGGAAAACACTCTCTTAACAACTGGCGGTTGTACAGGGGCATCAGACAAATGGTCAATTTCAAGTTTGAGAATCTGTGCGCGATGATCAGATAAAGCATTTTCATTCGTATCAGCATCGAAACGGGGGTACATTATCAAGTAAGAAACCGAATGCGGAGTAAAAATTGAAAAATTTTTTAGTTTTGTTATCCGTTACATCTTTCAGGTTTATATTAAAATCACCAGTAATTATTGTGTTCGAGTTTACATGCATCAAAATTTCCTCAAGTGTTTCAAAAAAAAAAAATGTGATCTATAAATACATAGGATGTTAAACCTCACAGAGCAGTAGTCAATACTCACAGCCACTGCCTCGAAGCACTGATCGCACAACGTCTCACCAATAATCTTACAGTTCAATGTGGAAATGTCATTACTCACAAAAACAACCACTCCACCACCAACCTTGACACTCTTCACTAACCTTGAACGAAACACTCTGAGCATCATCTCTTTTTGGCAAAGCCTCCACTGTGAATGACCTCCCAGAAAACTTTGAGTCCAAATAGGTCTTAATTTTATCAGGATTAGTACCCGGAGCCACACGTCCAACATGAAGCCAGGCTCGCCTGACTGCTCCCGAAAATGTCTGCTGCGGATCAAATGACATGCCATGAATCTTGTCCCCCGAGTTTGCAGTTGACCCCACAGCTGGCAATGGAATCGCAGATGGTAGCCCGCCTTCACCTACTGGTTTGATATTCCGCCGTATTTTCCCTGTATTTTCACGCGAAGCGGCAACATCGCATGATTGTATCCTTGTTGGATCACTATTTCGATTATCCTTCTTCAAAAAATCAATTATGAATTCCTGGTTATTTACAGTTCTTTCAAGTTCCTTGGTTAGTCTCTCCAATGCTTTCCTTTCAACGTTCGCTATCCTCAGCGAGCACTTAAGTTGGTCCATTTCGTTTGTAATTTGGAGGTTATCTCCATCGGATTTTGTAGATTCGTCAGAATCAGTCATAAACTGACCCTCCAGAAACGTCCTTAGATTATCACTAACGTTAACTCTATCTGGGATCATTTTGGTCATGATTAGATCAACCAAGACATCCTTATTCAGCCTACTCAACTCAGCACTCATATAGGCGTGTTCATACAGATAGTATAGTATAGTATATTTCAGCATTATGTGATACATAAATACAGAATTTAATTCGTACAATAAATATTGTAGAATCCGTCAAACCAGACATCGATGTAGATCATATTCCCCGTCAGTCGGTGGAAGGGGATGGAAAGCTTTCCTTCATTCCTGGTGTTGTACCCATTCGACTCAGTCGCGAACTGGTTCATGTGTCTCTGAACATACTTCAAACAATTGAAGATGTACAATGCAGGTAAGGTCAATATTCCTTCAGATTTAAAATAATCTCCGCAGCTATCTCTCGATTTAAGCCCGATCAACGCTCGAATAGCCCTCTTCTGCAGTAGAAAAATCTCCCTGGCATGTGCTGAGTGACCCCAAAAATTATAGCGAAAGATATTATGCTATGGTAGAAAGAAAAATAAGCCACCCCAGCTGACAGGTGAATTGATGTTCTTTTCATCTGTCTGATTGCAAATATTGCTCCATTGAGTCTTTTCTTCATTAAATCTACATGTCCCTGCCAACCCAACTTCGAGTCCAGCAAAACCCCAAGGAACCTTAGTGTGGCTACTTCACCTGACTTCGAAAAACTGATGGTCTGAGTTTTTTCTCCATTCAAGATAAAACGGTTAGCCAAATACCAGTTATTCATTTCATGAATCTTCCTCCTGACTTCCTCGTCGAGGACTGCCCGTGCACCAGATCGCATCAAAAACGAGCTATCGTCCACATACAATAGAACCTCCAGAAGACCCAAGTCATTAATGAAAACAATAAAAAGGAGTGGTCCCAAAATGGACCCCTGTGGAACTCCAATCTTGATCTCCTCATCCTTCGACCATTCTTTTCTACAAAAAACTCTTTGTTTTCTATCACGCAAATAGGTCTCAACTAATTTCAAGGTGGCTCCTCTCACTCCGTACCGACAAAGCTTTCCAAGAAGAATATCGTGGTCGACCAAATCGAAGGCCTTCGTAAGGTCACAGCATGTTATCTGGCAGAGCTGGTGGTCCTCAAATGCTTGCACTACCCCATCCATGACATCCTTCAAGGCAGCTACAACTGATCTCCCCGGCGAAAGCCATCTTAATGGCCAGTGAACAAATGCTTCTTCTCAAAATATGTGTAGATTCGATCCCCTATGCATCTCTCGAAAACCTTAGATAACACCGGAAGTATAGTAATAGGGCGATAGTTTTTGCATTCATTCGGACTATTGCCCTTTAACACCGGAGTAACCTTGGCCACCTTCATCTCCTCCGGGAACACGCCCTCTGCAACACACTTATTCAAAATCAGCTCCAAGGGTACACTTATTTCTTCCTCTATTTTCTTGATCAGGCCAACGGACAGACCATAGAGATCTGTGACAGGCTTATTTTTGAGAGTTCTTATATTTTTTACGATTTCTTGTGACGTTATAGGTTGAAAAAATAAAGAGCCACTATCTTTAATATTTAAAGCTCTCATATGGAATTCGAAGTTTTTCTCACTTTCGGGTATGGTGCCTAATAAATTTTGGACGGTATTTGTGAAATAACTTGCAAAATGTTCAACAGTCAGATCACCTTCTTTATTCTGTTTTGTTTTTGTTGTCAGTTTGCTATTTATAATCCTCCATATGGTCTTGGTCTTGTTTTCAGCATTCGCTACCATCTTCTCCTTCTGCCTCCTTTCAATGTCCCCAAGTTGCCTATAATAATCTTTTTTATATTTCTCATAAGTTACAGAATCTTTCGTTTTTATTGCTCGAAGAGCGAGAGCATCAAGTTTATTCTTCAGATCTTTGAGTTTTGATGGTACAGATTTTTTCGACCTGAATCCCTTAATGAGTCTCCTCTGAAGAGGGAGTGATGAATCAATCATGCCAAGCAATGTATGATGTATGGTTGTGTATGCTTCCCTGGCATTTCTTCCTGCTATCAGGTTATTCCAGTCAAATCCTTTGATATCCCTTTCCAACTTCGTTACACACTTTCTTGAAGTATTGCGTCTAAATACACACTCCTGTTGATCTCGAGCAAGATGCTCCCCTACGTAGGTGAATATTTGGGCTCTATGGTCCGAAAAGTGTAGCTCCTGTGTCTCAGTCATTGTCTCTATTTCATCTAAGTTCGCCAATATGTTATCTACACATGAGGATGATGTTTGCGTTACTCTAGAGGGCTCAAAGCTTGTAACCCTCATACCGAACGTTTCAAGTAAACCAAATAATCTGTCTTTCTCGCTACTATCCTTTATAAAATTCACATTGAAATGTCCGGCAACAATGATCCCATTACCTTCCACCTGGCAGGCTTCCTGAAGAGCATCGGACAATTTATCCATGAATAGCCCGAAATCACCACCCGGCACGCTGTATATTGCTAATACCAATATTTTTATTTCAGGATAGCGAACCGCCACCATCTCTGTTTCCATCTCTACGGACATATGTCGTATGGATGCAATCTCCTCGCAAATCATGTCTTCCCTATTAAGAATCATAACTCCACCACGCTTATGTGAAACTCTGCAAAAAGCCGAACGAACAGTGAAACCGCCCATTTTCAGATATCCACTCATCCACCAGCCAAATTCCAGTGATACACAGGACATCACACTTTTTACAATCTGCAAGGAAATGATCGATCAGAACTTTTTACAATCTGACACCATACTCAACAAATTTGTTTTTTTTTTCCAAGCCTTGAATGTTTTGATTGAATAAAATAAACTTTTTCCTGTTATACTTTGATAACTTACTGTCAGATTCCCTGGGGCCATTTTCTTGATATCGGACGGTTTGTGCAGATTTATTTGCCTTGAAAAAACGAAAATCTTCGCAGCGTAACATTAGAAGGCCATTTGTCTTCAGCGTAAATATCCGTCAACAAAGTCATATCAGCTCCTATTTTAAACGAAACACTTCTTGCATCTTCTCTCGAGGGCAGTTGTTCAATGAAGTCCTCCCTATTAAACGTCGTCTTCAAGTGGTCCACAATCTTTTCCCTACTTGTACCCCTACTCACTCTACCAAGATGCAGCCAGCATAGCTTGGGTATGCCGACAAAACTGTTCGATTTATCATTTTTACCCACAGCAATGTTAGTTGACCGAGTTTTTCTATTCTGATTCCCATTCATGTTTCCTAGCAAACCTTCACCCCCTCCCTCAATTTCGGGAGAGATATCCTTGCGGCTCAGAAATTTTCCCTGCAAACCAGACATATTTCTCAACGTGGCAACGTTGGATTTTTCTGCGACTTGTAATTTTCCCTGTGCATCGTAATTACTCTTCAACGTGGCAAACTTGGATTTTCCCTGGGCCAAGGTCACCTTTGAAATTTCGTTGTTTATTCCATTGTTTATTAGTTGATTTATCAAAAGTTTTTTATTTTCTACTGAACTTTCCAGTTCTTTGATCAATCACTTACTGTAGTCCAGCTCAGTTTTTGTGCACTTCAACTCACTCTTCAGTTCCCGAATCTCATCTCTTGTTTGTTGGTAAACAGGATCAACACTATTTTCTATATTGTCATGGGTTCCCAATCTCAAATTGAAATGGTTTCTCAATTCCTCACTTACACTTAGACCAGGTGAAATCGTCTTATTAATTATTGAATCAATCAAAACGTCTTTTTTCAATTTATTTAGTTCACTCGCCAATACGTCTGTCAAAGCCATGTTGCCATACTTTGATTGATGATATGATTTGAAGATGTTCAATGCGGTACATCTTACACCTTAATATTCTAATTTACTCAATAGGATTTCTCCTAAGACACAGTCGAATGCTTTGCTCAAATCGAGTGTGAGGCCCTCGGGAAATTGATGCCCATCTATTGCTTCTGTTATTAGAATAGAATAGAATAGAATAGAATAGTTATTTATTTTCTATATCATTACATATGAAAAGAAAACAGGTCAATCACAATCTCAATTAATCTCAATTACCTATCACACACATAATTACAATTGAGAGCAACAGGCTGTCTCAAATTCTTCAATACTGTAGGGCTCAATTTTCAAAATAATTCTTTGAATTTCTCGCTTAAAGGCTTTACAATCAATTAAAACCTGAACATGTTTTGGGAGCATGTTGAATATTTTGATAGCCATATAAGTACAATTTTTTTCAAATAAACTTAATTTATGCACAGGATAGAAATAGCGAAATGTCTGCCTTGTGTTATTGTTATTCTGATAATCAATAAAGTAAGATTTATGCTTTTGCAAGAACAATAGGATTTTATAAATATACAATCCGCAAAAAGTCAAAATATTTTTCTGTCTAAAAACTCCCCTACAAGACTGTCTATAACCCAATCTGAAAATAACCCTTATTGCCCATTTCTGTATGATAAATACCCGGTGTGCAGTCGGACATCCTCCCCAAAAAATTATTCCATAACTAAAAAGTGACTGAAAACTAGAGTAGTAAACAGTCTTAAGAATTTCCTGATCAACATTTTCCCTTAATATCCTCAAACAAAAAACTACAGAACATAACCTTCCTGTAACATAGTTTATATGCTCTTTCCACTTCATGAAACAATCTATATATAACCCAAGAAATTTCACAGTTCCAGAAAATTTGTTGACCTGACCACTATAGCTGATAGACTCAGGATATTGTAAAGATGACTTGTCTGTGGTGAAAAATCATGTATTCTGTTTTCTCTGTATTTAAAATTAAAGCATTTCAAATACACCATTGATCAATTATATTTAAAAGCATGCATATGTCGGACTGAAGGTTGCTCACCTTAGAAGAAAGGTTAATTAAATTTTTGTCGTCAGCATAATCCAATGGTACCACTCTAATATCATTTGAAATTGGTACTGGATCATTAATATAGGCAGTATGCTGCCCTGTATAATACCTACTTTTCTCACTTTTTCATCCGACATATACTCCACGTTATTTACCTGTATTAGAACTCTCTGTTTCCTGTCTTGAAGATAACTTTTGAATAGATTTAGTTGACAACCTCTAATATCAAGATTTTCAAGCCTTTTCAGTAGTATTTCGTGTACCACACAGTCGAAAGCCTTAGAAAGATCTAAGAATATTCCCGTGGGGATATCGCCTTGGTCCAAAGCCTTAAGTACTGTCTGTGTGAGCTCGAAAATTGCCGTTTCCGTGTTTCGACCCGGTAGGAATCCGTGTTGACTTGGATTCAACAGTTGGAATTTGCTGAGATAGTTCAGAAGACGATTTGCCAGAATTTTTTCAAAAATTTTGGAAAAAGATGTGAGCAGACTGATTGGCCTATAATTATTCAAATTCTCGGGATCATCTTTTTTATGCAAAGGTTTAACTACCGCTATTTTTAACTCATCTGGAAATATTCCAGTTGTGAATGATTTGTTCAAGATGATACATAATGGTCTGACGATATTGTGTATAGAACCCTTTATAACTGTCATTGGAATCTGATCATGACCAAATGATGACCTATTTTTCATTTTTCTAACCACCGCAACAACCTCAGCTTCCTCTATTTCAAACATAAAAAATGACTTATGAAAGCCTTGTGTCTCGAAGTGATTACTGTTAACTTGAATATTCTTAGTTAGATCTGTTGCAATCTCTATAAAATGACTATTGAAATCATCGGCCAACTTAGTTGGCTCGCACTTCCTGGATATATTCATTTTATTTTTCCTTTTTTTTTTCCAGTTATACTATTGACTATTTCCCAAACTGTTCTTGACTTATTGGAAGAATTAATTATTTTATTGTTATAGAATTTCTGTTTATGTCGAATAATAGCTTCATCATATTGTTGTTTAATTTTTTTGTAAAGATTTGAGAACTCGGTTTTCACACTAGAAACGATATGGACTCTATCAAGTAATGATTTTAATGATGTTATTTCTGTATTATCCCGAAAATGGAATTTATCTTTCTGTTGCACAGGGAATTCAATCATAGGGAAACAGGACTCAAAATGAGCCCCAAAAATTTTAGAAAATTCAGTCCACATTTTGTTGGCATCTAAATTTGAGGTATTAGTGATGTTATTCCACATTTCCCGTGATCAACTGTCATTGAAAACTGTCATTGTTGCATTGTTAATTTTTCTACATCTAACCTTTTCATGCAACTGAAATTGCAATGAAACTGGCAGAATGAACTTCTGAGAAAAGTGATCTGAAAGATGAGATTTCATAACATGAGACTCACCCCCTCTAATATTCGTGATTATGTTATCCAGACAGGAAGCAGAGAGTTGAGTTACCCTAGTTGGCTCCGCAATAGTTGCTATTGCACCGTAGCTTTCCACCAAAGTCATAAATTCTCTCTTTGGCTTGGAGTCAGTCATCAAATCGACATTAAAATCACCTGCCAATATGAAATTAACATGTTCACTAAGGCACTTATCTAAAATTAGCTCAATACGGTCAAGAAAGATTTCGATGTTAGCTTGTGGTCTATACATACAAAATAAAAGAAATTTTGAGTTAAAAGTATTAATCTGTATGCATGTGACCTCAATTACCCGATCTACAATAAACACTTCAAAGTCTGGACGTACTTTACATGACAAATTGTCCCTACAGAAAATAGCACAGCCTCCATGTTCGTTAGTGTTTCTACAATGACTAGAAACAAGTTTATAACCATTTAGTTTGTATAAGTCCAATTGTTGATTATTCTTCCAGTGCTCAGTTATCGCTAGAATAACAGGATCTTGCTCCTCAACAAAATGTTGTAATGCTGAGAAGGATGTGCCCAAGGACTGAATATTTTGATGAATCAGAGTGAGTGTTCTTTTGTTTATTTTATTTGGAGAGGATCGGCAGTGGTCGTAATTCATCCTGTTGGTCCTTTGTTCTTCTTAATTCTTAAAGTTGAATTCTCTTATTATTGCACCCTCCGGCCAGACATCTCCATTTGTTAAGCTGCTAAGAATATTTTCTGGCACTCCCACACTGAAAGCGGAGTTGAAACCTTTAGTATTTAATTTCTTTATATCTATGAACTTGGTATCTACTAATTGTGCAATGTAATCTTTAACTTCTTCTGCAGTAACAGCCTGTCCTTGTATTCTACCAACATACAGCCATTTACGCCTTAATGCCCCTTTTATCTTTGCATCATCTTCAGTTTTTTTAGTACCTTAATAGAATCGTTGATTTCCTTTTACGTGGTGTTTTCTTGGTTAGTGTCTCCCAAGGTATTTCATAATTTGAGTTAGCTGGTATATTTTTATTCTCACTCATCCTATCAAGCGCTTCTGCATACGAAATATCTCGTCTTCT
The DNA here is from genome assembly GCA_030674115.1 of Micraspis discolor. NCBI lineage: Eukaryota > Metazoa > Arthropoda > Insecta > Coleoptera > Coccinellidae > Micraspis > Micraspis discolor. The sequence continues at coordinate 30,664 of JARTUT010000125.1, read as the reverse complement.
ATTAGTATTTGCTTTGTTGACATTTAATACAACTGGTATGTTTGTTTGTTCATTTGAGGTTAGCATCTGACATTGACTGCCGACATCTGAAAGGTTTTCTGTTTCTGTGTGCTCTCGAGAAGATTGACCTTGAAGCAAGTTTCTCTGGTGATGTTTATATTGTTTATTATTATTCACGATTATGCTATCGGGAATTTTTTTCTCCACAAATGAAATTTTTTCTCGAAGAAGTGCATTATTTTCCTCAAGTAAATAATTTTTACCTTTTATTTCTTCAATCAGGATTTGCAGTAATTCAGTTTTGATCTTGAGTAGGTTCGAGTCATTTGAATCTCCGATGTTCCCAAGTTCTGAATAATCTTCATCGCCAACGTCGCTTATCAGATGACGGCAATCTTGAGATCCCTTTAAGGCTTTCATTAGGCAGGAAGGATGGAATTTCACCTTACATTTGATACAGTTAAGGTATTCCACAACTTTCTTGTTACAATATCCACATATATTGCTTGATCTAGTATTAATTTTCGCGTTTTTATCGGAGCTCTCCGAATCATCGACTTCACTTGACGCCATCTTAACAACATATTCCCTCAATGATATCTGATAAGATAGTTATTGTTGATCTATTTCCTCGAAAACCATGTTAGGCTTCATTTATGGTGTCATATTCATTTTAAAAGCTAATCAGTCTATTCTTCATAATCGTTTCTATTATCTTTGAGATAGTCGGCAAGATGATATTGGCCGGTAGTTTTCGGTTTGATTGATATCTTCTTTTTTATGTATCGGGACGACTCTTGCAATTTTTAATTTTTGAGGAAATATTCCCTGTACCAAACACAAGTTGAATATCTCACACAAAGTGGCAGAGACTATTGGAAATATTCTTTTGAATAATCTAACATTCAATCCATATATATCTGAGGTCTCTTTGTTTCTGATCCCCTGCACAACCACTGCCATTTCTTCCTCTGTTATGGGAAAAAGAAACATAGATTTGTACTGGGTTGATGTTTTACCTCTGTAATGTTTAATATTTTCCATAGCTTGTTCATATGACCAATCACATTGTTTTGTAATTTTCTTTCCTATTTCCGAGAAGTAATTGTTCAGTTCGTTCGCCTCTAATGTACTGGTGTATTCGGTGTTTCTTTTACTTTTTCCTGTTTTTTGTTAATAATATTCCAGATTGCCTTCGATTTGTTCACGGCTTTTTCAACACTCCTCGAATTTTCCTGTTTCTTGAGTTCTGTATACGCACTCCTCAACTGTATTTTGAGTGCGGCAAGTAGGTTTCGGGAGCCTTCATCCCTCTTGACTAGGAATATCGTCTGTGCATCTTCTATAGCTTTTATTAGACCCACAAACTTTCTTCTTTTACTTTTTTGAGGTTTGTTCGTTGTAATATTGACTTTTATTTTCGGAAAACAGTTTTCAAATTTGCGTTGGAATATCTCATGGAAATTGTTATAGTATTTATCAGCATCATCGTCTTTTAGTTGGTCCCAGTTTACGTCTCGAAGCTGAGCTTCAAAATTTTTTATGTGTTCTTCTTTTATATCATGTTTGATTTTTGTCTCTCTGTTTTTATTTTCAGGTATATTTGAGTTTAAAGTTATCAGCTGTGCTCGATGATCTGACAAATATGGTTCTTTAGTAATCTCATGGTAAGTATTTTGCTCCAGGTTGACAAAGATATTATCTACACATGTCTGTTAAAATCGTCTGCCACGCAAACATTTTGTTTCTTGTATGATACATCCGAGGCTCTCGTTCTCTTCTAACTTCTTGTTTTCTGGAAATCTTTTCGCCACCTGTTTGTGGATTTCATTTTCCATACTCAGGTCTTTTGGGGTTGAAATAACCACGAGATCTGACTGTTCTAACTCTTCCAGAGTGTTTACAACGACAATACTACGTTTTTTAAACAATGTTTGTGACTACATCCGTTTCGTTACTTCTATCAGCTCTTTATCTTCTGTAACTCTTCAATTTTGCTTATTTCAGCCAATTCAATGACGTTTTCTTCATTACTTCCTTTCTTCAAATTTCTAATTTCTCCACCCATTTTTCTAATATGGTCCTCGAAAGTTTTCATTTTTCCGTCCTTCATTAGAATTGTTTTCTCCTGCTCTTTCATCTTTCTCATCATTTCCTCGGGTTCCCTGCTTTGTAGAAATCTCTCCTCTAATAGGTTGACTTTTCCCTTCAGTGAACGTATATTATCATTCATCTTCTTGATCTCGTCTTCTCAAATTTCCCTCATTTACTTTTCAGCCTTCTTCAGGATTTGCATCTTACCTTTTGCTTGCCTCATATATAAACATTATTTTAGAGTGAATATTTCTATTCTCCTTTCCAAATGTGTCCATACATTTAATAATGTGGCCCAGTGTATCAATTCCTTCCAGGAGATTTGAGCAAGGTGTTCTGGTTAGCTCTGGTGAAGATGTTGCCTTCCTTTTCTTCGTAATGGAGGAGGTATATATGGCTTCTGTCTCATTCCCTGCTGGGGTCATGTATACTTCCTCGAAACTAGACATTGAGGTCCTTCTTATTGGAGTTGACAAGTCCACCACCTCTGTGGACATTCCTTGCTTTGGCGGAGTTTTATTCAGCAATTTCCTCTACTAATGTAAGGCTGCATCTTCTTGAACTCTTACTTCCCCTTCTTCTTTTGCTGTATCAGTAGTATCCTTAGATGCTCCAGCCTGACCTTCTACCGGCAGCATCCCACAGACACTCGATTCCGATCGGGATTGGCCTGCTTCACCCAGTGAACCACCAGTACTGCAGTATCCCTCCACTACACCGTAGACATTTTTTCCTTTTTTCCATCCATATCACCATAACTGCACTTGGGGCAGTGCAAGCACGCATCCCTATTCCTGATAAAGCCAAATATCCATAACCGAACACAATCCATGCTTGGTTTTCTGTCAGGGTTTTCCTTTCCTTAGCCTTTGGGATCTGTTTCCCTACACGCAAGGCAGCGCGGATTTGGTCCGCCCCGGATATTTCATTTCCCCGATACCACCCATATCTTTTTTTTTTTTCGGCCCCTGAGGGATGGGGGAAGCTAATGCCTTACCGCAGCGAGGCCTTAACCGTGATGTCGTCGGTTTGTTGAGTGCTGCGGCGTCGTGTGGGACTTTCACCTCACTAAACCCCCGCCTCTTTCCCCGGGTATCATCGCTACCTGGAAAAGGCTGCTTAGCCCGTACTTCAGGCGCGTAACCCGGTATGTTCTCCTGCCATGGTGCACCTCGATAGTCTGCTGACCTGCTATCCTTTCCTCACCTTAGCCTTGTCTCTGCCTATACTCCACCTCCTTACGCTTCATGATTTTGGTTATATAATCATGAAGGATGCTCCAGTCATTCTGATCCTGCACCATTCGGGGAATCAGATCATCCAGTGAAGGCAGGGTTCCAAGCCTTCTCACGAGTTCGGCTCTCTCCGAATTCCACCTTTCACAGTTCTCGTAGACGTGCCACGGACTGTCTTGTACCCCACAAGTTCGACAAAGATCATCGAAGGTTTTCCCTATTCTGCACGTGTATGTCCCAAATGAGCCGTGCCCAGTCAGGAACTGGGTGAGAAAGTATTCCGTCCTCCTATGTTTGCACTCCACCCACTCTGTCAAGTCCTTAATCAAAGTCCTGGTCCACTGGGCTGGTTCCCTATTTTGCCGCCATCTCTCCTGCCATTTCTTGACTGTTCTTCTTTTCGCCATGTTTCTGTTACCCATGAGTCTTCCTCCGATCGTGTAGAGAAAGCACCTCTCTGCCACGAGCAGCTCTATCGGTGGATATCCAGCGACCACCTGTGCGGCCTCTGAAGACACCGTGCGGTAGCCTGAGATCACTCTCAGTAGGCTTTTCCTCTGTACCGAAGTCATTTGGTCTAATTGCTTCTTCTGTTTCAAGATGTCCCTCCAGACCGGTGCGGCGTAGGTTATTATACTATGTGTCACTTCACAGAGGATCTTTCGCTTATGGAAACTAGGTCCACCCAGATTAGGCATAAGGCGCATTAGTGCTCCCTGTTTTTTCGTTGCCTTACTTGCGATGTACTCGATGTGTTTCGAGAAGCTAAGGTTTTTCTTTAGTATCACGCCTAAGTATTTTACTTCCGCCGACTGGTCAATTTTCTGGCCTATGATATCTATGTGCAGGCTACTGGTGTTACGTGATCCCTTCAGTACAAGGAGTTCGGTCTTCTGTACTGCCACTTCTAGACCCCTCTCAGAGATCCACCTCACAGCCTTCTCTGCTGTTCTTTCAGCGATGGTTCTAACTTGTTGTTCGGTCTCCCCCTCGATCAAAAATGCTAGATCGTCAGCATATGCTATGGCGGTGACGCCTTCCGCGTAATCCAACCTCAACACGCCATTATATTTCACGTTCCACAGGCAAGGGCTCATGATTGAGCCCTGTGGGACGCCTTTGGTGCACTCATGTTCTATCACGCCAGACCTTACTACCCTTTTGGACAGGTATGACTCGACGCATCTGACCAGATATTCGCTAACCTCTGCCTTGCGGAGTTCCTCAATGATATGGCGCCAGCTTGCCGTATTAAAGGCATTTCTGATGTCTATCGTGATCATTATGCACCATTTTTTCCTGGACGTCTTGACCGTTCTTACGAGTGCCATCAGCGCGGACGTTGTGGATCTTCCCTTGCGAAAGCCGTGCTGGTGTTCCGAGATAACTCCTTTGGAATCGAGCTCCTCCTCTAACCTATTTAGAAGCAGTCTTTCAAAAAGTTTTGCAAGCACATTTAGGAGACATATAGGTCTAAAGTCGGATGACCGTGACAGATCCTTGCCTTTCTTCGGTATTAGCACGAGCCTTGCCTCCTTCCACTCCTTCGGGAATTCCTGTCTCATCAGAAAGTAATTGAACATTTGCAACATCTCCTCAGGTCTTCACGAATGCAGATACTTCACAGCCTCCGCCGACATGCCGTCTGGACCGGGCGCCTTACCGGATTTCATCGAGGCTACCGCCGTTTCTAGTTCCTTCAGCGTGAATTCTTCCGGTGTCGAACGGTTTGATGGGGCCTAGTTAGGGGTTCCGTTGAAGAAGGGAAGAGATCCTGGATAATTTTCTTCCTCTGTTTAGTAGGGATCCTATACGATAGAGCTCCTCTATTGCACTGTTTCATTACTATTTGCTATCCCTCGCCCCAGATATCAGTCTCGAGGTCATCTAGGAGTTTTTTCCAATGTATCTGCTTTTGTTTCCTTATCAGCTTTTTTAGGTGTTTTCGCTCGTTATCTGCGTTGGATTTGAGAGGAGCAGGATTACGATCTCCTCTTTGCACTGCCCTGGTATATTCGCGTCTAAGTCTGATGAATTTCCTCCTAGAGATGTCAATTTCTCTATTCCACCAGTATGGCATTCCTCCAGAACATCCTCTTGCATTTCTTAAAGATCTATTAAAGGCCTTCAAAATAGCGCCATACGTTTTCTTTCCGAGGTTCTGATCCATAGACGTTATTGATGCAGCAAATTTTTCCTCGTCCAGGTATGTTCTTTCGTACCACCATGGTTTTAGGTTCCTTTTGGTCTTTAGCTGCATGTAGATATGCCCGTGGTGGGTATAGGGATTACAGAAGACCACGTCCCAGTTGGATATACTCCGCAGGGTTCTTTCTGGTCCAAAAGTGACGTCGATGTGGCTCCTAGAGGCAGCCCTCTCGAAAGTATGCTTGCCACTGTTTGCCGCTCCCCATCGCAACTGAGACAGCCAGCCCTCTATGTGCTCACCTCTAAGGTCAGCTCTAGGGGAACCCCAAATTTCTGATTTGGAGTTCAGATCACCGAGTATAATGGATGCCTGTGGTTGCTGTGCAGCTTTCTCGAACACCGCATCTGCCGATTCCTTGAATCTCTGCATTGTAACATTCGGTGAAATATAAGTGGCATATATCTTCAATTTGGGCAGTGACACGCAGATGTACCCATTGTATGGCTTTATTCCCTCCATCTCAATAGTCCTGTTGCACACTTTAACGGCAACATCCCCTCTCTTATCCATGAACCAGCCTTCCTTCGAACAAATCTTCCTGTTTGGCTCCGAGATGAACATAAGGTCCACTTTATTCTTCATGGCATCTGCCCATGCTATGTCATGAGCCGCTCTTGATCTTCTCAAATTAAGTTGTAGTATTTGGATCATTGTTTCAGGTGATCCACTTGGTTCCCATTAGACGAACCATGCCTAATAACTATTTGTAAGTAAGAAAGGAGAAACATCGTTGCCCAGATTGGAAACCTGCCTACAGTGGAGGAACTGATTCCGAAAATGTTATGCTGCTGGAGGAAGATGAGTGATTACATAACAATGAGGAGGGGGTTTAGTGAGGTGAACGTCCCACACGACGTCGCAGCACACAACAAACTGATGACATCTTGTTTAGGCCGCGCTGCGGTAAGGCTTTAGCTTCCCCAATCCCTCAGAGGCAAAAAAAAGGTTAGGTTTGGTTAGGTTCCTTCACTTGGGTAGCACGTTGTCGTGGTGTGAGGGCTTAAGTACCTGCGGTTACTTTCAGAGCTACATCAGATAGGGTCACCCAAGCCGAACAGGTCCATAGAGGAGCAGTGAAAACTAAGACTACCCACTCTCTCCCTATGGTGAAGCCAATCCCAGCTTTCACCATTTTCTCCAATTTCAATATTCATTTGTGTTCCCCATCCGACGCTATTAGGTATACCGAGGGCTTGGAGGTTTTCCTCTCACATCCCCTACCTTCTCCTCAATTATTTTTCCCATGAACGGTATTATATGGCGACGACTTTTCTAACCTTCAGGACAGGGATGCGTGCTTGCACTGCCTTAAACTCAATTAATGGAAATGCACAAAAACAACAGAATATGTCTACGGTGCGGGGAGGGATACCTCAGGCATTGTCCCTACGATGGCCTCTGGGTTAGGAAAGTTTCCCATTTTCTCGCAAATAATGTTCCTTTCGTTTGTCCACCTTTCACAATGATAGACGGGGCTATTTACTTCTAGACACATACATTGCATAGGTCTGTTTCTGTTATCCCAATTTTTGTTGTGTATGTACCGAACGAGCCATAGCCCGTTAGGAACTGTGTGGAGAAATAGTTCGTTATCACGTGGGGGCAGTTTTTCGAATCGTCGAGCTTTGGTATCAGTCTTCTTGTCCACCTCGATATTTCGGTCTCCCGCTGCCACATCCGCATTGTTTTTTTTTTCGGCCATTCTTCTATTTGCTGCCAATTTGCTCCTGTTTTGTAAAGAAAACATCTTTCCTTCATTTTCAGGTCAATAGGAGGCCTGCCAGCTATCGCTTGCGCGGCCTCCGCAGAGACCGTTCTGTATCCTGAGATGACTCTCAATAACGCTTTTCTTTGGACCGTTACCAGTTATTTGTGTGAATGCTGTGTTGGAGGACTTCGCGCCACACCGGTGCAGCGTACAGCAATATGCTATGTACAACCTCGCAAAGCACTCTCCACTTACTATAACTGGGTCCAGGGATCTTGAGAAGGATTTTTGTTAGTGTTCCCATTCTTTCTTCTGCTTTTCTAATAACCTCCCTTACATGGGCTTCAAAGTTCATGTTCTTCTTAAAGATGACCCTCAAGTAATTTAGTTATTTCACTGGGCCTATTTCGGTACCTTCGATGGTAACCTTCAGTTCTCCTGTATTTTTTTGGTCTTTCATGACCAGGACTTCTGGTTTCTCGACCACTGCTGTGAGCCCCTGTGTCTTCATCCATGTTGAGATAATTTTCATTACTGTTTTAAGTTCTTGTTGTATTTCTTCCACGTTTTCAGCCTCAATCAGTACCGCCAGGTCCCCTGCAAATGCAACTGGAAAGACTTCAAATAGGTAATTCAATCTTAACACTCCGTCGTATTAGACATTCCACATTAGAAGGCCGTCCACCGAGCCCTGCGGCATTCCCATGGTACATGCGTGTTTCAAGTCACCGGCCTCCACATATCTATCTTTGAAATATTCCTTTACGCAATTTATTAAATATTTGCTTATATCAATGTCTGCTAGTGCCTGTAACACCTTTTCCCATCTTGCCGTATTGAAGGCGTTTTTGACGTCAATTGTGACCAGCATACACCAACGTTTTCTGCTTTCTGTCACTATCTGCTTAATAGACATCATGGATTTTGTCGTTGGTCATTGCTTTTCTGAATCATTGATGGTGCTCAGATAGTGATCTCTTATCCTCCATTTCCTCATTTATTCTGTCCACTATCAATCTCTCAAACAGTTTTCCGAAGGTGCTAATAAGACATATAGGTCGGTAAGAGCTGGATAACGACGGGTCTTTTCCTTTTTTTGGGAGAAGTATGGTTCTAGCGGTTTTCCACGCTTTGAAGAAATGTTGCAGCCCTAGTAATCTGTTCATCATGGTAAGGAGAAGCTTGAGTTTTCTTCGTTAATAATTTTTATGGCCTCGACAGGAAGATGGTCTGGCACTGGTGCCTTTCCCATTTTCATTGATCTCATTGCCTAGTGGATTTTCTGTTCTGTAAAGGGTTCTGGACTTTTTACTTCTCTTTTGAATCACGTCAGGTCTTTATTTGCAGTTGGAAATAATTCTTTAAGTATTTTCTTCCTCTGTTTTCTGCTCAGAGAGTAGTATGTGCTGCTTATTTTCAGATGCCTAACAGCTATTCGGTAGCGTTCCCTCTAGATGTTTTTCTTCAGTTCTTCTGAAAGCCCTTTCCAGCATTGCCTTTTCAGCTCTTTCATTGCATGATGCAGATTTTTCGTTTTCTCCCTCAATTCTTGGTGTGCAGTCCTCAGAATTTGATCATCAGCCGCTGTTCTTTTTCTGAGTCTGGTATAATACCTTCTTTTTTCTATGCAGTCTGTTCTTAATTCCGCGATGCTATCAGTCCACCAGTAGGAAATTTTTTTATTGCCTTTTGTGTTTCTATGGATGAGGGATTTTTTGTTAGCACATATAAGCTGTTGATATGTACTCTTGACGCTTTCCTCCTGGATTTTCACAGTTCTCTTTTGATGTTCTTGAATATCTCTTTATTCTAGGCGCAATGTTTTCTTCTTGTGCTCCTTTTTGATTTCTCTGCTCATAGTCAAGGTAAATATGCCCATTATGTGTATCCGGATTTTCATGCAGTATTCTCAATTTTTAATCTTCCCCTTTTGAACGTTGGTTCTCCTGTTTTTAATGCGACCATTTTCAGCTATGACATCCATTCGCTCATATATGTTCTTCTAGCGTCTTCTACTCTCAAACCCCACAGGGAGACTTTGAGTTTACATCGCCCATCATTATTATGTTTATTTTCTTTCGAATCTTCGTGAAATATTTCATCTACTTTGTTATAGAATATATAAATGGTTATGTTGGGCGATATGTACAGCGAATAGATTAAGGTCCTCCAACTCATCATGCACATACCCCTCGTTTATTTTTATTCCGCTTACCTCCATCCTTTTATTTTTAAAAACGATCGCCACGTCTGAGTAGGTTTCCCATCACTATCATATCATCACCACCAGGTATTGTTGTGACTGAATCTAGCAACTCCTTCATTTTGTACGATGTATTTGGCCATTTGGACTTTATCACTTTTTGAAGATCTCCGCCAAGAGAAATTGCTGTAGAGAACTATTGCATGAGCTGGATAACGTCATGTCGGGGGAGGCAAACCAGAATTTCACCAGAAAACTGAGTACCGGAGCTCCCATGTTTAAGCTGTCGGCAGCCATGAGACGCGAAATCATGAGTCATCTCTTTCCAAGCTTCAGGGAAGAGCTCAGAGTACCGTCTGGAAATAGACAAGCTATAGAGATATTCACGATCAGCGAGCTAGAAACTGCATTCAAGCAGATGAAAGCCGGTAAGGCCCCCGGACCAGACGAGCTCACCTTGGAGGCTCTGAATATTGCGTTAGAAACAATACCGGAGGACCTATTCGCAATGTTTAAAAATCTGCTTGAATATCAAACCACGCCCACCGCCTGGACAAGAGCAAAGTGTGTGCTAATTCGGAACTAAGGAAAGGACCTTGTCGATCCGGGTTCCTTGTGGCCACTCTGCCTGATAAATGTAGCGGCCAAAATTCATCAACGCCTGATGATAAATAGACTCACAGAAGAGCTAGACAGGGGAAAATGCATTTCTGAATCGCAGCACGGCTTCAGGAAAGGTAGATCTACCACTACTGTCATCCTCGAACTCATGGAGAAAGCACCTGGGGGTAAGGATAAGACGAGGTCTATCATTCGCCGGACATGTGGAATATATGGTGAAGAAGGTGACGACCAAAGTTGGCAAGACTCCTACCAAACATAGGAGGATTGATGTACTTCAAAAGACGTGTACTGTGTGCTATTTTACATAGCGTGATCACCTATGCGACCTCAGTATGGAGAAAGGAACTCAGGAACAGCAAGCGAGTTAACCAAATCCTCAGTGTACAACGACGGGGACTCCTAAGGGTGGCCTCTGCATACAGTACGGTCTCGGCCGAAGCGGTGCAGGTGGCCGAGAGCTGCTTCCTTTTCAGGGTGGGCAGACGGCTATAAGTAAACAAAAGAATGATTTATGCGAGGAAAATGAGGCAGTGGCAGAGGCGATGGGAGAGCAAGAAAGGAGAAACTTCGTTGCCCAGATTGGAAACCTGCCTACAGTGGAGGAACTGATTCCGAAAATGTTATGCTGCTGGAGGAAGATGAGTGATTACATAACAATGAGGAGGGGGTTTAGTGAGGTGAACGTCCCACACGACGTCGCAGCACACAACAAACTGATGACATCTTGTTTAGGCCGCGCTGCGGTAAGGCTTTAGCTTCCCCAATCCCTCAGAGGCAAAAAAAAGGTTAGGTTTGGTTAGGTTCCTTCACTTGGGTAGCACGTTGTCGTGGTGTGAGGGCTTAAGTACCTGCGGTTACTTTCCAGAGCTACATCAGATAGGGTCACCCAAGCCGAACAGGTCCATAGAGGAGCAGTGAAAACTAAGACTACCCACTCTCTCCCTATGGTGAAGCCAATCCCAGCTTTCACCATTTTCTCCAATTTCAATATTCATTTGTGTTCCCCATCCGACGCTATTAGGTATACCGAGGGCTTGGAGGTTTTTCTCTCACATCCCCCTACCTTCTCCTCAATTATTTTTCCCGCAAACGGTATTATATGGCGACGACTTTTCTAACCTTCAGGACAGGGATGCGTGCTTGCACTGCCTTAAACTCAATTAATGGAAATGCACAAAAAACAACAGAATATGTCTACGGTGCGGGGGAGGGATACCTCAGGCATTGTCCCTACGATGGCCTCTGGGTTAGGAAAGTTTCCCATTTTCTCGCAAATAATGTTCCTTTCGTTTGTCCACCTTTCACAATGATAGACAGCGTGCTCGGGGCTATTTACTTCTAGACACATACATTGCATAGGTCTGTTTCTGTTATCCCAATTTTTGTTGTGTATGTACCGAACGAGCCATAGCCCGTTAGGAACTGTGTGGAGAAATAGTTCGTTATCACGTGGGGGCAGTTTTTCGAATCGTCGAGCTTTGGTATCAGTCTTCTTGTCCACCTCGATATTTCGGTCTCCCGCTGCCACATCCGCATTGTTGTTTTTTTCGGCCATTCTTCTATTTGCTGCCAATTTGCTCCCTGTTTTGTAAAGAAAACATCTTTCCTTCATTTTCAGGTCAATAGGAGGCCTGCCAGCTATCGCTTGCGCGGCCTCCGCAGAGACCGTTCTGTATCCTGAGATGACTCTCAATAACGCTTTTCTTTGGACCGTTACCAGTTATTTGTGTGAATGCTGTGTTGGAGGACTTCGCGCCACACCGGTGCAGCGTACAGCAATATGCTATGTACAACCTCGCAAAGCACTCTCCACTTACTATAACTGGGTCCAGGGATCTTGAGAAGGATTTTTGTTAGTGTTCCCATTCTTTCTTCTGCTTTTCTAATAACCTCCCTTACATGGGCTTCAAAGTTCATGTTCTTCTTAAAGATGACCCTCAAGTAATTTAGTTATTTCACTGGGCCTATTTCGGTACCTTCGATGGTAACCTTCAGTTCTCCTGTATTTTTTTGGTCTTTCATGACCAGGACTTCTGGTTTCTCGACCACTGCTGTGAGCCCCTGTGTCTTCATCCATGTTGAGATCATTTTCATTACTGTTTTAAGTTCTTGTTGTATTTCTTCCACGTTTTCAGCCTCAATCAGTACCGCCAGGTCCCCTGCAAATGCAACTGGAAAGACTTCAAATAGGTAATTCAATCTTAACACTCCGTCGTATTAGACATTCCACATTAGAAGGCCGTCCACCGAGCCCTGCGGCATTCCCATGGTACATGCGTGTTTCAAGTCACCGGCCTCCACATATCTATCTTTGAAATATTCCCTTACGCAATTTATCAAATATTTGCTTATATCAATGTCTGCTAGTGCCTGTAACACCTTTTCCCATCTTGCCGTATTGAAGGCGTTTTTGACGTCAATTGTGACCAGCATACACCAACGTTTTCTGCTTTCTGTCACTATCTGCTTAATAGACATCATGGATTTTGTCGTTGGTCATTGCTTTTCTGAATCATTGATGGTGCTCAGATAGTGATCTCTTATCCTCCATTTCCTCATTTATTCTGTCCACTATCAATCTCTCAAACAGTTTTCCGAAGGTGCTAATAAGACATATAGGTCGGTAAGAGCTGGATAACGACGGGTCTTTTCCTTTTTTTGGGAGAAGTATGGTTCTAGTGGTTTTCCACGCTTTGAAGAAATGTTGCAGCCCTAGTAATCTGTTCATCATGGTAAGGAGAAGCTTGAGTTTTCTTCGTTAATAATTTTTATGGCCTCGACAGGAAGATGGTCTGGCACTGGTGCCTTTCCCATTTTCATTGATCTCATTGCCTAGTGGATTTTCTGTTCTGTAAAGGGTTCTGGACTTTTTACTTCTCTTTTGAATCACGTCAGGTCTTTATTTGCTGTTGAAAATGATTCTTTAAGTATTTTCTTCCTCAGAGCTGCAGAGAGTAGTATGTGCTGCTTATTTTCAGATGCCTAACAGCTATTCGGTAGCGTTCCCTCTAGATGTCTTTCTTTAGTTCTTCTGAAAGCCCTTTCCAGCATTGCCTTTTCAGCTCTTTCATTGCATGATGCAGATTTTTCGTTTTCTCCCTCAATTCTTGGTGTGCAGTCCTCAGAATTTGATCATCAGCCGCTGTTCTTTTTCTGAGTCTGGTATAATACCTTCTTTTTTCTATGGAGTCTGTTCTTAATTCCGCGATGCTATCAGTCCACCAGTAGGAAATTTTTTCATTGCCTTTTGTGTTTCTATGGATGAGGGATTTTTTGTTAGCACATATAAGCTGTTGATATGTACTCTTGACGCTTTCACTCCTGGATTTTCACAGTTCTCTTTTGATGTTCTTGAATATCTCTTTATTCTAGGCGCAATGTTTTCTTCTTGTGCTCCTTTTGATTTCTCTGCTCATAGTCAAGGTAAATATGCCCATTATGTGTATCCGGATTTTCATGCAGTATTCTCCAATTTTTAATCTGCCCCTTTTGAACGTTGGTTCTCCTGTTTTTAATGCGACCATTTTCAGCTATGACATCCATTCGCTCATATATGTTCTTCTAGCGTCTTCTACTCTCAAACCCCACAGGGGAGACTTTGAGTTTACATCGCCCATCATTATTATGTTTATTTTCTTTCGAATCTTCGTGAAATATTTCATCTACTTTGTTATAGAATATATAAATGGTTATGTTGGGCGATATGTACAGCGCGAATAGATTAAGGTCCTCCAACTCATCATGCACATACCCCTCGTTTATTTTTATTCCGCTTACCTCCATCCTTTTATTTTTAAAAACGATCGCCACGTCTGAGTAGGTTTCCCATCACTATCATATCATCACCACCAGGTATTGTTGTGACTGAATCTAGCAACTCCTTCATTTTGTACGATGTATTTGGCCATTTGGACTTTATCACTTTTTGAAGATCTCCTTCGTTCGAGATACTTTCGATCGAGTTCTCGAGCATCATTATTGATATATTTTTTTCGATATTTTCTGGGTCCATTTGAATGCATATCTCTCTGTTCCCCTTAATTTGGCTTGGTATGCTCACAGAATGAACCCTTTCGAGGTGAGCTCCTCCAGTTTGTACCGGCTTGTTCGAGTAGTCCCCTATTCGTTCCGCATATTTTTTGAGCTCATTCCTCTCCGTTTCAATTTCTTCCTCTTCTTCTACAAGTGTGGATACCTCCTTGCAGAGCTCTAACTCTTTCACCTGTTGTCCTATATCGACCTGTTTTGCGTGTTTTGCCAGAGATACAGATAGATCTATCAGGGTCCGAGATATCTGTTTCAGAGGAACGTGGATGTTTTTGTTTTCACTGCAGAATCGTGCTGTCTCGTCTTTTAATCTTTGTACGGTGTCCATCAGCGTATTAAGCACTATGTCATATTTCTCCTTCTTTGGTGGAGTGCCTTCTTTTTTCGCTTCTTCTTCCTGCCTTCTCTTTCATTATCTGAAGGCGATGAAGTTTCCGGAGCTTGTTCTTTGTCATCATTTCTGAAATTCTCGCTGCATAATGCTGTCCGGTCCATCTCCTCATCTTTACCCGAGAAGGCGTGCTCTTTGCGGTGCTGCGGTGGGGTCCTCTTTATTCTTTCGCCTCTTCTGAACATCATTTCTTAATCTAGATCCGCTCAGAATCACTTCCTCGTCTTATATCCTCTTCGTTTCTATCATCTTCTGACGTGGTTCCTTCTTTTCTTCCAGTCGCAGTATCAGACGCCCCAGGCTGGTCATCCACCGAAGGCGCCCCACAGTCTCTGGATATCGATCGGGTTTGGCCTGCTTGAGCACTTCCCCCGACCCGTACTGGGGTATCCCCCTCCTGCACCGTAAACGTGTTGTCCGTTTTCTTTTTCATTGAACTATATCTGAAGATTGGGCCTGTGCAAGCACACATCTCCGTGCCAATTGTCGAAAGCCATATGAGATCCGTCTTAGGTTTTCTGTCAGGGTTTTCCTTCCCTTAGCCTTTGGAATCCGTTCCCTATTCGCAAGGCAGCGAGGATTTGGTCCGCCCCAGGTATTTCATTTCCCAGTACCACCCATTTCTGGGAGGCATCCCCCTATTCGTCACCTGGGCAGGCGCCCGATGGGAGTTTTCTCTCCACACGGGATCCTAACCTTACCTTACTTAACTTTTTTTTTGGTCCGCCCTAGAGGCAGGATGAAATTCCTCATGCCTTCCCTGCAGCGGCGGTGTGCAATGCTGCAGGTTCGTATGGGACTTTCACTCACCAAAACCCCCTCCTCGTGTTGCAACACTCCCAGTTAGAGTCCCAGGGACACCGACTCATAAACCTGGCGTTTGCGGGGGAAGGTGCACCACGGCGCGAACAGTATATGTGCCGTCCACGCACTCGCTCATACACTCACTAGGAATTTGGGGATGTGAGGAAGAGCTTGTATTGCGATCTGGAACCAAGTTCCGTTGTCTCACGAAGAACTCGTGAGGGTCAACTAAATCGGTTCCCTTGTTCCGTGTTCACCTGGCTCTGGTTACGGAACTCGGAGCCCTAGGTATAGATCCTCGGAAGGTCTTGGCTTAATCCATGCCTTCGGCCATGCGACATTCCAGCATGGACGGTTGTAATAATAATAATATCGTTTATTTCATAAGCTAAATTACATTCTGGAGATGAAATACGTCATAGTACATGGGAACTAAAGCAACAAGGCAAAAGAAAAAGGAATCAGAATTAACAGCAGAATACATGAAAACAGCTCAAAAAATATATTAAGAGTTCATATATTCATCTATAGAGTATGGCTATAAGTATATTGAAATATTTAGGATAGCTTCCTGGAATTTTTTGATGTCGGTTAAAACGCGATACTGCTTTGGTACCCTACTGATCAAATTTAGGCGCATATATTCGACATTCTTCTGTACTTATGTGAGGGAATACTTCGGTAAATGATATGTGTTACTGCAACTAAAAACACTGAGTTGCAGTAACATATCGTTTGTTCATCTAATCTATCGTTTGTTCTCTAATTTTCAAAGTTTAATGGCGTATGGAATCATTGCGTGGGGTAATTGCTCCGATATCACTAGGATATTCGTAATCCAAAAAAAAGCTTTAGGAACTATTCTCCGTTTGCCATCTAGAAAATCTTGCCGTGGACATTTCAGGAGAGAAAGAATATTAACACTTACCGGCTTGTACATATACAGATGTCTTGTTTTACTACAAAAGGAAGAACATTTTTTTGAGAAACACTTGAATCTAAACAACACCAGATGTGTCCAAACATATTGGCACGACACGGCCTTTGAAATCAAATGAAAAAGAAAGAGAAATTAATAATGAAATTCTGGCTCGTGAGTGACACGTTCAGCCGTGCTGTAAACCAGGTAGGCAATCGTCGATACTCCAACATTTCGTATTCAGTCATTTTTTCTCACCGGAATTTCATTATTAATTTCTCTTTCTTCTTCATTTGATTTCAAAGGCCGTGTCGTGCCAATATGTTTGGAGACATCTGGTGTTGTTTAGATTCAAGTGTTTCTCAAAAAAATGTTCTTCCTTTTGTAGTAAAACAAGACATCTGTATATGTACAAGCCGGTAAGTGTTAATATTCTTTCTCTCCTGAAATGTCCACGGCAAGATTTTCTAGATGGCAAACGAAGAATAGTTCTTA
Source organism: Micraspis discolor (assembly GCA_030674115.1). NCBI lineage: Eukaryota > Metazoa > Arthropoda > Insecta > Coleoptera > Coccinellidae > Micraspis > Micraspis discolor. The sequence continues at coordinate 13,935 of JARTUT010000125.1, read as the reverse complement.
AAGCTTTTTTTTGGATTACGAATATCCTAGTGATATCGGAGCAATTACCCCACGCAATGATTCCATACGCCATTAAACTTTGAAAATTAGAGGAATACACGGTCTTTAGTAAGCTTAAGTCAGCTTGACGTACAAGTACTCGAAGAGTATACAGAACAGAGTTTAGTCTACTCTGCAGTGAACCTATATGATCACACCAACTCAAATGTTGGTCCAGAACAATAGCCAAAAAGCGTATACTCACAGTAAGATCTTTAATCTGTCCAGAAAGATCTATATTCTCAGGTTAAATTGTTTTAGTGTGCGAGGTACAGAAAAACTCGGTTTTTTCTAAATTGAAAACGAACTGGTTTTGGCGGAACCAGTTTACGACAAAAGAAAAACCCTTCTTTGTGGACTCTATATATTTGGCAACTTCAGCCTCTACCACCAGCATATTGGTATCGTCTGCGTACATAACGACCTCACGATCGCATTCCCCCTATTGATAATCAAGAGCCGAACTTGCATTAGCAAAACCCGAAATGAAATCGGTCAAAATGCTCTCAGGTAAATCTTTTACATACACCAGAAAAAGTAGTGCTGCGGCGATACCACCTTGAGGCACTCCAACACTCAGTACTTCATCAGAGGAATAGTTTTAGGATAACCATCAACTCCAAGACACACTCTCTGAACTCGGTCCTGTAGATAGCTCTCCATAAGATCTAGTCGTTTATCTCGAATACCGTAAAGAGATAATTTATGTAACAATTTCTCATGGACCATGCAGTCGAAAGCCTTGGAAAATCAACAGAAAGCCCCATTGGTACCCTACCGCCATCCAAGGCCCCTAGAAATTGATCGAACCAGTTTTAAAATCGCTAAATCAGTACTTCTTGTCTTCAAAAAACCATGTTGACATTCCAACAGCACACCTGATTTTCGGAAAAAGTTTGAAAACCGATTCACCAAAATTTAACCAAACAATTTATAGAAAAATGTTAGCAACCTTATCGGACGATAATTCCCAGGATGATCTGTAATTTCCCTCTTGAATAAAGGTTTCACGATAGCAATCTTCAGAGACTTCGGGAAAACTCCTTCCTTAAAGGCAGTATACATTATGTGGGCTACTGGCAGCGCTATTATAGAAATAGACTTTTTAATAACAGTCATCGGTATCTCATCAAAACCAGAAGAAATTTTATTTGCCATTCCCCTCACAGCCCCAACAACCTCATCCGATGTAACCTAGAAAAGAGAAAAAGACCTCAAATTTCGATTAATTCAATCAGCTACCGGAGCATATTGGGTACAATCTGGAGTAGGAAACATCAATAAGGAGGTAACGCTAGTATAAATGCTTATTGAAATCTTCTGCAAGTTTCTGGGGATTATTGGATCTTAATAATCCATTTTGAGTATCATTTTTACGTCCCGTGATTTGATATAACATACTCCAGACCGCTTTGGATTTATTTTTGAAATTTCTGATATGATCACTTATGAATTTCTTCCTATTCATGTTGAGACTTTCATCATATGTAGTATTCATTTCGCGGTAAAGATCAAGATATTTCGAGCGGTAACGAGAAATCAGGTACAGGTAATCGAATTGGTTTTTTAGATTCACTATATCTGGAGATGGGTCCACATATTTTTTCTGGGAAGAGGTATCTCTGATCGTAACAAGAGGAAATGATCTGTCAAATATGGACTTATATTTGTTGAAAAATATGGCCCTGTTGAATCTAGAACTTGGCTAAGAGGTTGCGGTTTCAGTCAGACATTAACGTTACCCCTTGGGTCTTCCTCAGGACTGGAAGTACAGATCTGAGGAGCCGAGTGGGTCATAGTTTATCTGATATCGCTACGACTGTGCTCCCCAGATCTATGCCGAGCCCATTAAGAACTAGAGGGGAAAATCGGGACTCCTTCTCCTCTTGCCCATTAATCGGATAAAGCTATCAGTCGTGGCCTCCTGGTTCGGGCACTAACATGACTCCTTGGGTCTGCCCTTCGTCCGGGAACGTAGGTGACCAAGCGAGCCGCAGTTGTTCCTGGCATGTGATACTAACGGTCCTCTTCGGGTCAACCCTATGTCTAGGACTCGAGAGGCCAAGAGAGTCATAGTTATCACGCCGCTACCTCGAGCCAGTCGTTCGACAACTTTGCTTGCTGACTCTGTCTCCAGCGCCTTTTAGGTCCAGATGCCTAGGTGTCACGACCTATGCGCACTCTTAGACATGCATGCTGGCTCTGTCAAAATCCTTGCGGAATTCCCATCCATAAACCTATGTGAGATCCTGCCCGTCTTCACATAGAGTTTGAAGAAATACGTTCTTACTCAATTTATCAAGTATGGGCTCACTCCCACCTCCCGCAGGGCCTCTTTTATACGCTTCCAGCTCACGGTGTGTAAAGCATTTTTCACGTCTATTGTTACAATGAGGAACTATTTGTCTCCTGAGTGCTTGACCGACTCCTTGAGAGCCAGCATTGCTCTAGTTGTCGACTTGCCTCTTCTGAATCCATGCTGATTATTGGAGAGCACGTTTTTTTCCTCCAAATCTCTTTCTAATCGGTTTAGCAGCATTCTCTCGTAAAGTTTGCCATGGTATTAATCAGGCATATGGGCCTAAACCCTGATGCCACAGTGAGGTCTTTCCTTTTTTTTTGACAGAAAAATTGCCCTTGCCACCTTTCAATATTTGGGGAATTCTTGTTTGCTCAGCAGGTTGTTGAACAATTCCAACATTTTCTCTGGAACCACCTGATAAGCAATCTTCACTGCCTCAACAGTCAGTCCATATGGGCCTGGCGCCTTGCGATCCTTCATCGATGCTACTGCGTCCAAAAATTCCTGCATTGTGAAGGGTTTCGTGTCTCCTTTTGTTCTCTGGAGTCCACTGATGCTCTCGGTTGTAGTCGAAAACAATTATCTAAGAATACTTCTTCTCGTTTTAGGTAGTTTATAATTAAGATTTTCCGGAGCTAGATGCCTGGTTGCGATTCTATACCCTTTACCCCATATATCTTCGTCCAGCTCATCTAGTAGTGCCTTCCAGTGGTCTCTTTTGGACTTTCAGATACATTTCTTCAAGATTCGTCTCTGCGCTTCTTTTTCCTCAATATGAGAGTAGGCCCAGCGCAAGCGATTATTATTATTATTATTATTACAATTAGAGTTGAGAAAACCTATATAACTCACAATAAAAATATTTATAATAGGCTCATGCTTGTGAATTCGAAAATAAAGGTAAGATTAAATTATACTAACGAAATACTGTCCATATAAAAGAAAACTAAGTCCACTACTGAAAATAAAACACGCTCTTTTAACTGGTCACCAGTATCTACCGGAGCTCCATGCCTACCATCTGTTTTTGAAGCTTTTGACACTAGGGGCGTTGACGACACTGTGGGGCAACATATGCCATACCCGAAATACCCTGTTGCATAAGAAATTCTCTGTGCTTCTGGTGAAGAATCGTTCCCTACTCAGCTTGTATCCGTGTCCTCTTAGATTACCTCTATTTAATGAAAATAGACCAGACATGTCAACACCGAAAAACCCCTTCAAAGCTCTAAACGTGGCCAGCATATCTCCCCTCATCCTATGACTTGAGAAAGTTTCCAATCCCATCATGGAGAGCCGAGTTTGGTAGTCAGGTCTTATGATACCGAATGGAATTCGAGTTGCTCTCTGTTGCACCTGCTTCGGCAGATCTGCATCTTGAACAAAGATGGGATGCCATACTGGACCGTCAAATTCCAATATGGGGCGTATATACGTCTTGTAGAGCGATGTTAATGTTCGAAAATGGCAACGGTTGGAACATTTTTGAATGAGGTACAGAGACTTCTTAGCCTTATTCGTCACCCGCACTATATGCGATCTCCACAGCAAGTTAGAATCAATTAAAACTCCCAAATCAACATGTGATTTGCAAAATTTAATCGAATTTCCGTCCAAATAGTAGGTCATTTTGGGGTTGTTACTACCCAAATGCAGGACACGGCACTTAGAAAAATTCAGAGACAACAGCTATTCCTCCGTCCACCTCTGAATGATATTACAGTCCGTCCTGAAGGGTATCACGATTAGTATTGGGGAGAAAGTTATAAAATTTCACATCATCGGCATAGAATGCACTCTCAGATGATATTAAACGAGGTAGATCACATACATGAACTAGAAAGAGCAGCGGCCCCAAGACGGAACCCTGAGGAACTCCACTACTCACAGATCTGAAGGAAGATCTACCTGAACCGACTTCAACCGAATATGTGCGTAAATTACATCGACGGGAGTTTTACTATCTAAAACTGCAGTCCTCGAACCAACGCAACTCAAAAGATTCGTTAAAACAGATCTGCTAGGTACAAAACCATGCTGTTCAGGCGGTACCACAGAAGTGTTCAACAGAAACTTTGCTAGTTCCGATGTAATCATCCTCTCTAAAATCTTGAGTGCAGCAGATTTTAAGCTAATGGGTCTGTAGTTTTTAGGACTGTACTTATCACCTTTTTTCAAAAATCGGGGTTACAGAGGACTGCGTCCATGCTTTCGGCAATATACCAGCTGACAGGGAAAGTTGCTATCGCAGATGCACAATATTTCAGGAATGTCGTAGTGATGCCATCGAGTCCAGGGGCATTTCCCTCAACAAGACTTTCAAGGTGTTCAAGTACGAGTTCTTCGGTTACTTTTATATTATTTATGCAAGCATGATTCCTGGTCTCGCTTATCTGAGGCATGGGGGTGGTACTGTGGTATCCCTCCCCTGCGCCGTAAGTCTTTCCTTTGTTTTCTTATCCATGTTTCATACCGCTGATTTGAGCAGTGCCAAGCACAAATCTCCGTCCTTATTCCAGCCAGGTTCGACATCGTTGATCCAATCCGACGAGGGGATAAGGGAGTTAGGGGTGAGTATTATGGATACCTCCTAGCCCTCGGTGAACCTAATAGCATCGGAGGGGGAACATAGGTATGTATTGTTTTGAGGGAATTGGTGGAGGCTGGGACTGAACCTACCATAGGGAGTAGGCAGTCTTAGTTTCGCTGCTCCTCTTAGGACCTGTTCGGTGTGGGTGACCCTCTCCGACATAGCTCCAAAGAGTTCTCGCAGGTATTCAAGCCCTCACACCTCGACAAGGTGCTGCCCATCGTAAGGGAACCTAAGCTAACCTAACCTTACCTAACCTAATCTTTTATTTTTGTCGGTCCTAGAGGCAGGAGGAACTCCTAATGCCTTTCCTGCAGCGGCAGAATGCAATTCTGCAGGGTTGTGTGGGACTTTCACCCACCAAAACCCCCTCCTCGTGTTGCAATACTCTCCAGTTAGAGTCCTAGGGATACCGACTCATAAAACTTGTGGTTGCAGGGGGTGGTGCACCATTGCGCGAACAGTATATGTGACCAACCACGCACTCGCTCATACACTCACTAATTCGGGGATATGAGGAAGAGCTTGTCGCGCTCTAGAACCAAGATCCATCGTCTCACGAAGAACTCGTGAAGGTCAAATAACTCGGTTCAATAGTTCCGTGTTCACCCGGCTGTGGTTACGGAACTCGATGCCCTAGATATTGCTCCTCGGAAGGTCTTGACCCTATCCATGCCTTCGACCATGCGACCTTCCAGCATGGACAGTTTCGTGGCCTTGTGGACTCGAGGACTTGGCTATAAGGTAACGGTTTCAGTCAGACGTTAACGTTACCACTTGGGTCTTCCTCAGGTCTGGAAGTAAAGACCTGAGGGGCCGAGTGGGTCATAGTTTCTCAGATATCGCTACGACTGTTCTCCCTAGATCTATGCCGGGCCCGTTAAGAACTTGGGGAGAGAATCGGGACTCCTTTTCCTCCCGCCTAGTAATCGAATTAGGCAATAAGTCGTGGCCTCCTGGTTCGGACACTAATTTACTCCCTGAATCTACCCTTCTTCGGGGGACTTAGGTGACCCAGCATGCCATAGTTGTTCCTTGCATGTGATACTAACGGTACCCCTCGGATCTACCCCATGTCTAGGACTCGGGATGCCGAGAGAGCCATAGTTATCACGCCGCTACCTCGTGCCTGTCGTTCGAAAACTTTGCATGCTGACTCTGTCTTCAGCGTCTTCTAGGGTCGGATGCTTAGGTATATTCTCGAAGGTGTCACGACCTATGCGCACGCTTAGACAGAGCCCTTGGATTGGAAGGAATTGAGGGTTTGGGATAGTGGTCATTCTTAGTTTCGTTGCTCCTCGGCGAGAATCATCACAACTACTCAAGCCCGTACACCACGACAAAGTGATGACCACGTACGGGTATCTAACTTAACCTAACCTTTTTTTTTGTCCGCCCTAGAGGCAGAGGGAACTCCTCATGCCTTTCCTGCAGCGGCGGAGTGCAATGTTGCAGGTTCGTGTGGGACTTTCAACCACCAAAATCTCCACTTCCTGTTGCAACTCTCTCCAGTTAGAGTCCCAGGGACGCCAACTCATAAAACTGGTGGTTGCGGAGGGCGGTGCACCACTGCGCCAACAGTACATATGACCACCCATGCACTCACTCATACACTCACTAGGAATATGAGGACGTTAGGTAGAGCTTGTATTGCGCTCTGGGACCAAGATCCATTGCCTCACGAAGAACTCGTGAGGGTCAACTAACTTGGTTCTACAGTTCCGTGTTCACCTGGCTCTGGTTACGGAACTCAGAGACCTAGGTATAGATCCTCGGAAGGTCTTGGCCCCATCCGTGCCTTCGACCATGCTACATTCAAGCATGGACGGTTGTAAGCCCTGTTGACTCGGGGACTTGGCTACAAAGTTGTGGTTTCGGTCAGACGTTAACGTTACCCCTTGGGACTTCCTCAGATCTTGAAGTACAGACTTGAGGGTATCGCTATGACTGTGCTCCTCAGATCTATGCCGGGCCCGTTAAGAACTATTTGGGATAATCGGGACTCCTTCTCCTCTCGCCTCCACAGTCGTGGCCTCCTGATTCGGACACTAACATTACTCTCTGAATCTGCCCTTCGTCCGAAGACGTAGGTGACCCAGTAAGCCATAATTGTTCCTGGCATGTGATACTTATGGTATTCTTCGGGTACACCCCATATCTAGGACTCGGGGAGCGGAGAGAGCCATAGTTATCACGCCGCTACCTCGTGCCAGTCGTTTGAAAACTTTGCTTGCTGACTCTGTCTCCAACGGCTTCTAGGTTCGGATGCCCAGGTGTTCGCAAAGGTGTTACGACCTATGCGCACGCTTAGACAGAGCCCTTGGATTGGAAGGAATTAAGGGTTTGTGATGGTGGTCATTCTTAGTTTCGTTGCTCCTCGGCGGGAATCATCACAACTACTTAAGCTTGTACACCACGACAAGGTGATGACCACGTGCGGGAACCTAATCTTTTTTTTTCGGGTTGTGGAAAAAAATCTGCTGATTTCAGATTTTACCACGACCCGTGTCGTGGGAAATGTCGGGTTGGCGAGTTGTTAGGCCGACCGACTAGAAAAACCACCACGCGGAGTACATCGTAGATTCCTGGAAAAGACGTCTATCCATGCTTCAGCAATCCCCACTCCATGCTCCTGTCGCACATCTCGCTCCTGTCTTTCACGATCTTCCCTCTCCTTTCTCCTCATGATCGATGTGACAAAGCCGTAAATTCTATTCCAATCCTCCTCGAATCTTATCATCCTCCTCACAATCTCCCCCACCACTGGCAATCCACCCAAATCGCAAGCCAGCATCACACGCTCCGTCGACTATCTAGCACACAAATAGAAATGTGGCATAAGTCACGCCACATTTATTGTCCTCCTCGTAGCTATTCGCCTATTACTCGGCGATGCACCCCCTATTGTGTATAGACAGCATCGCTCCGCCACCATCAGATCCAAAGGCGGGAACTCTGCTATCACCTGGACCGTGTCTGCCGACACCGACCTGTACGCTGACGCCACCCTAAGCAATCCGATTCTCTGTGTCGGGATCATCTTTTCCCTGTTTCTCTGGACCTTCAGGGCCTCCCTCCACAGTGGTGCAGCATACAATAGGATGTCATGCATCACCGCACATAACACCCTTCTTCTCATGTACCCTGGACCGTCTACGTTCGGTAGTAACCTGCTCAGGTTGCGCACTCGAGCCGCTGTGCTTTCCGCAGTTCTCTTAACATGCGTACTAAAACACAGGCCATTCGTAAGGGTCACTCCCAGATACTTTATCTCCTTTGAGGGAGTAATGTCCTCTCCCCCCACTGTCACCTTGAAGTCAACGATCTTCCTCGGCCCCTTCAACACCACCATCTCCGTCTTCTGCATCGCAAGCACTAGACCCCTCCCCCTCATTCACTCTCCTATTCTCTCTATCGTGAGCTTGATCTTAGACTAAGTTTCCTCCTCTGTGCTATCCTCCACTACAACAAGCAGAGCGTCAGCATTGGCTATCACTCTCACACCCTCAGGCAACTGTATCCTCAGCACCCCGTCGTAAAACACGAGCCACAGTATCGACCCCGCCACCGAACCCTGCGGCACCCTCCTCCCATAGGTGTGCCTAAATCTTCCAGCCCTCGCCGATCTTTCACTCAGGTACCGACTGAAAATCCCAACCAGGTACTCGCTCACCCCCACTTCGTCCAAGCCATCAAGCTATATTGAATGCATTCCTTATGTCCAGTGTAGCTGCTACACACCACCTCCTCCCACACTCTCCGTAGACCAGCTTTAGCTCCATCATCGCACTCACAGTGGACCTTTTTTTCCTAAAGCTATGTTGGCTAGGTGAGATCGCCCCCAGAACTTCCAGCTCCTGCACCAACCTGTTGGTCAACAGCCTCTCATATAGTTTTGCAAACGTATTGAGCAGGCATATCGGTCTGGAGATTGAGGCCAGAGCTATATCCTTTCCCGGCTTAGGGATCAGTATTACCTTTCCCTCCCTCCACTCAATCGGAAACTCCCCCGTCTGCAGCAACCCGCTGAACATCCGAAGCACCTCCTCTCTTAATTACCCACAGGCATTCTTCAGCGCGGCCACGGCCACCCCGTCCACGCCCGGAGCCTTGCCACTCTTCATGGACCCCAGCGCCGCGTCCAGTTCCGCCTCCGAAAACTCCGGCACAGCACCCCCTCCACTCGGTGTGGCGCACTCCACCTCTCAACTCTGATTCCGCCCAGGCGTCAGGAATAGTTCCAGAATAATCTCCTTTGTTCAATTCATAGTCATCTTGTGTGGCCTTAAGTTTCCTCTAGTGACTATTTTGTACGCGTCCCCCCAGATATCCTCCTCCAGTGCGTCCAGCATAGTCCTCCAGTGTTCCCTCTTAGATCTCTTTATGTCCAGTTTTATCCCCCTCCTCATCTCTAGTAGCGTCGTTTCAGCACTCTCATTTTCCTCCGGACTGTTCAGCCTCCTCCTTCTAGTATAGAGTCTTCTCGCTCTATTATTTTCGCATCTCTTCCTCGCAATGTTGTCATTCCACCAATATGTGTACCTCCTGTCCTTCGGCTCGCACGCCTTCGTTGATCCCTTATATGCTCTCACTATGTCCTCATACACATTTCCAGACTCTCCCTCTCCAATTCTTGTCCATCTACAAAAAGACCGCAGTCCATCTCGTATTTTCTCTGCACACCGTGTCTCTCCACCCCCGCTCCACCAATACTGTAATATATATGCCCATGATGTGTGAATAGGTTCTCTTGTAATACCTTCCAACCCCCAAGACAAAACCGTGCTCTCTCCGGTATCAACGTGACATCAATGTGGGACATGGAACATCCTCTCACGAATGTAGGTTCCCCGTCGTTTGCTGCCACCGACGCCATCTGTGCGAGCCACTACTCTACCATTCCACCCCTAGCATCAGGTGACGGTGCTCCCAAGGTTACAGACTTCGAGTTGATATTGCCCGCGATCAGGTCATTTCTGCCATGAGCGCACGCGTCCCAGCAAACGGTGTCCAATTTCCTCTTGTACTGGATGATTGGGATGTTCGGAGATATGTAGATTCCGTACAAGCGCACCCTGCCCAGCTCAACATGTACATAGTGTTGATGACGAGATATTGTTGATGATGGAGCTCATGTTGAATGATTATTTGGGCTATTACCATCATCTATTGTGGATGTAATGTTTTCCGACGTTTCGATAGACATCTTCTATCTTTATCAAGGAGGAAAAGTAAAAAACCTTTCGAAAATTATCAATTTTCAAAAAAGTCAATATGACAGAAGTCATGAAAGAAAAATGAACAATGTTATATACTCATCTGTGATATGATGATCTTTTTAAGTTGGATCGAACTATCGGCGTCCAAACTTCTGGCAGATCTATAGATGGAGCACTTATGGAATCTGGTGTTATTTTCATAAATTCTGCTTCTTTGATTTTTCTTCTTGCAAGTTTTTCTTCTTTGGATATTATTGATGCTTCATCCCATTTTATACGATGATTCTCATCTACAGCATGTTGGACTAACCTGGATTTGTCGCTGTCTAGTACTCGTAGAAGCTTCTGATGTTCTTTTATTCGTACATTCAGAGGGCGTTTAGTTTCTCCGATGTAAGATCTTCCGCACTCGCAAGGTAATTCATATATGCATGCAACTTAAAAAGATCATCATATCACAGATGAGTATATAACATTGTTCATTTTTTTTTCATGACTTCTGTCATATTGACTTTTTTGAAAATTGATAATTTTCGAAAGGTTTTTTACTTTTCCTCCTTGATAAATATAGAAGATGTCTATCGAAACGTCAGAAAACATTACATCCACAATAGATGATGGTAATAGCCCAAATAATCATTCAACATGTACATAGTGCTCCTCTCTATGCACCCTATCCACAGCGACTTCTCTGCTTACCACCGCAACTGACACATCCGCGTTCTTGTCGGTTTCCCACCCAAACTTCCTACATAAATTCTTGTTTGGCTCCGAACTCACCATGATGTCACATCCTCCAGCCATCGCCGCCGCCCAGGCGACATTATGCGCAGCATTCGATCTGCCAACATTCAACTGCAGATTCCTCAGTTCTCGTGCTGTCTCGTCTGCGCTCTTCCCGCCATTGAGCAGAGTCTGATCCTGTTGCCAACTAAAATTTACGAACAAAATATATAATAAATATAATAATATAGTATAATAAATATGAATATTATAAAAATGTATAAATAGAATTCTGAATAAATTAGATAACAGATAGACGAAACTCTGGACAAATAAATAAATAAAATTGCCATATTTAGGCTATCCTGATATAAAGGGTCTGTCTAACTGTCCTTGTTAACCCCCTTTAGATTTTTGAGAATCCTCCCTCTCAGCTCTGCTGGGGATGGAACTGACTGCTTGATCAGCCGTCCTTCCACTCCCTCCCTCTGCCTGTGCCTCCATTCTTTTTCTTTCGTCCGTCTGCATCTGCCACTGGCCGTTCGATGCTCCAACGCGCCGCATTCTATACAGTACGGATCGCTTTTGCACTCCTGGGCCCTATGCCCCTCTTTGGTGCAGTTTCTGCAAAGTAGAGTTCGGTCCACCTCTTTGCAGTCCCTTGCATAGTGTTCTCTTCCCCAACATCTGTTACAACGAAGCTCTTCATCCCTTTTCTTGATATCAGCCAGGGAGAAACCAATCTTTATTCGCCCTATGTCAAACAGTTTTTAACAGACTCGGGTCTCCCTACAGCAGTTGCTGCCTTCCTTCCCCTGTTCATTGGTCTCAGGGCTCTTATATTCATATTTCCTTCTATTCCATGCACTTCCAACGCGCTCGCAATCGCTTCCAACAACTCCCTCTCGCTTACGTCTAGGTCAATCCCATATATGTTCACCGCCTTCCTTACCTTGTAACTAAGCAACTTTATTTAATTATATAGATAGAATAATTTTGGCCGGCTAGCTGGAGAGCAGGTAAAATGATTTGATGCCTCTACCCTAATCAATGAAAGTTCGAAATAGAAAAGTCGTTATTTATTCCACTTTTTACAAATATCAGTTATTTACAAATGAACAGTCAAAATTGAGTGGAATTGACAAGATTTTCGGTCATGTATGTTTCACAGGTAATCACTATCCCCTTCACTGAAACTTATCTTGTTTATCCTTGTATATTGAGATTCCAGGAAAATTATCTCCTCTGGTGGTTTTTCAGTTGAAGAAACGTTCTGTACGCTACTGCTGCAAGTTGGCAACAAGCTCTCAACTTCAATGAATTTTGTACTTGATAGGTCGACGACAAAATTCCATAGCCCGACGGGTTTGGCTGTGAATATCGGGTTTTATAAGTTTTGACTTGATAAAAATCTCTTAGTTTCCATCGTTCTCCAAATGCATCATTTTACAAACGAAAATCTTTTAAAAGAAGAAAAAATAACCACGTGTTCAGAAAAGAACCCAATGGCGCAGATAGTTCGACACTAAAAATTCAGAGAACTCTGGACACCGAGAAAACAAAAAAATTAAATAATTGAAATTGAAATTGAATAATAAAGTTAAGTACTATATCAAAGTAAATAAAGGTGAGCTGATCCACCTGATATTCTCAAATGGAAAAGTGGAAAAATGGCGGTCCGACCAGAATTATACGACATCTTTTTGTCATCTACACAAAAAATAATTAAATGCATTGAATAAACATGACATTTAGGATCGAATAAACCCTGTCTGATCATAAATGAAAACTTACCGGAAAATCTCTTCCGCCAGGAAAAATTCGCATATAAAATCTACGAAAACACTTAAAACGTGTTATGTCAGCAGCTTCTCGACAGTGAAAAAAAAAACTGGATCCAGAACATCGACCATGTGATATCGACCGATTTGGCGCGTTAAGTAGATCATTCCAATGACAAATGAAATGCTCACAGACAGTTTTAAAGCGGATTTCTGCGGTTAATTGAAATTGGTAAATCATGGTGCTACAACCTTCCTTCCATCTTGCTTACGGACTCCATATGGGGAATGTTTCTTATCCTCTGACATAGCTTCTCAATCTCCGTACTTCCATTTTTCACCTCCACCAGCATGTGGTCCTCCCTAGTTTGCCTTACCATTTTTATTTCCTCCTTCAAGCTTCCCTCGCCGCTGAGTCCTTTCTTTAGGCCCGATAGCAGTTCCGCATAAGTGCGACCTTGGGATCCCTTTACAAGCACGGCATCATTTGTAAACTGCCGCTTCTTCTTCCCTTGGTTTATTTAAGTAGACCTTTTATGTAGACGAATGAATTTCTCATGGCGGTCCATGGCACACTGGAGAATCTTCCTTTTCTCGTGCCATGATATATTTGCTTTCACAGCTATGTGTAAGCTCTCTTCCTTCTCCACTAGCCCGGTGATTTTTATGAGCCAAATTATATAGGGAGTACTCCCTACTATACTCTCCATCCTCGGGGAGAGCTGCAAAGCATACCCTTGCGCTATCCCGGATCTGCTCTCCGTCGACTTCTATATAGTCCTCCGCTTTATGAGTAACAATCTGTCCTGCCTTCAGTTTTTCATCCCTGATGAACCTGAACATTTTTCTGGACGATCCAAGTAGGGGTCTAAGGTATTTAATATCCTTTATGGTCCTCTGATCCGCGATGACAATTATCGTCCCCGTCACGTCCATGCTGGTTACATTCTGGTTTTTTATTATAACCTTATAGGCAGACTGTGGCCATTCTCTTTTGCGACTTCCATTGAGTCTCTCTCCTCACTGATTCCCTGAATCTCGTTCCTGATCTCCAGCTTGATACGCTCTTCGTCTATTTCTCTATCCTCGGTCTGAACTCCAATCTCCCTACTATCTTTTGGGTGCGACTCAGAGTGGTCTATGTCCAATTCTGGTCTCATTTTCCTTCTAGTTCCTGCCGGATCCTGCAGTGAACTGTCCGACAGACTGGTCTCCCCCTCTATAATTTTGCCTATCGCCTCCTCTGCTGCCGCAATTTTGTCCAACAAAGTTGAATACCTC
>JARTUT010000560.1:0-65333 GCA_030674115.1 Micraspis discolor | reverse complement strand
AATAAAGGGCCATGAGAATAATTCGTCATCCAAGGACTTTGAGGATTTGTTCAAAAATTCAAAATTACCATGTGTTGATACATCCTGGCATGTCTAAAGGATGTGTTCCTGAAATATGATTTTCACTGTATACACGAACACAAAGATGACTTGGTTGTGAACTATCACCGTTTGAGGACCACGCAAACTGCCCAGAATTATTGGTGTTTGAAGTTTTACAACAAATTACCACAAAGATTTAAGAACCTTCGAATGTCTATTTTTGTACATGCTAGTAGAAGGTCACAGTTAAAAAAAAACATTTATAGTGTAGTTGAATTCCTTTGTACAGATTTCATCTGAATATCTCAAGATGTATGTACCTATGTTTTTATTGAACCTATTTGTATTGTGCTTATACGTAATAGTTATTTATGTATATAGTTAGAGGATCCTAACGCCCGGAGGAAACTTTTGGCCCAGGCCTTTGGCCCGAGGGATGAATGTTGCCCGATGGGCTTAGATCTAATAACGCTCGTGGTGCATACAAGATTTTATTTTTCACGAATATATCATTTAATTACAATAAAATTCGATTGTCTATGATTTTTTTCCATTTAACTTTCAGTAGTAACTATGGCGTTTGTTAATATTTTGAAGTTCGTTATTGCTGTTATCATTTTATTAAGTGAATGTCATTACTGTTTTCGAAAGATTGGAAGAAATAACAGAAATGAATAGCAATTTGCCAAATAATATATTGAAAATGCAGCCAAAGCTGCAAATAATTTATTACCAGAAAAATCCAGACTCGTCTGCGACAAGGATTATGAAACATTCCATCAATGGAAGTTGAAAAATGAAATAATTGCTATAGATGAAACAGTGTTATTGGCGTACTTTCAAGAATTGGTATGGTATTTTATTTTTCATTATGTTCATGTGTGGTTAATTTTTTTTATTTCAGTCTGAAAAATTTTGTCCTGCGTCATTGTGGACGAAATATTCTATTTTGAAATCTACACTGATTATCAATGAAAATATCAATATTTCACAATTCTCCCGGCTAGTAGCGTTTTTAAAAATGAAATCTAAAGGATATCTTCCGAAGAAATCCAAAGTTTTGACAGCAGAACAAGTTCATACATTCATCAATGAAGCTCCTGATGAAATTCATCTTCTTCATAAAGTAGTTCTAATAATGGGTGTTTTTGGAGGACTAAGGAGAGATGAATTAGTGAAAATGTCTATCAAAGATATAAAAGATAGGGGTAGCTGTTTACTTGTTAAAATACCCGAAACTAAAACCGGTATGTCAAATGGATTTAGCATTGTAGAGGAAGAAAAAATAGGAGTATTGGGGATGGTCAGAAAATATATATCCTTGAGACCCAGTGGAGTGAAGATTCCTAGATTTTTCCTTACGTTACGAAATGGTCGGTGCACCATCCAACCTGTTGGCAAAAATACCATAGGAAGTGTGCCTTCGATGATTGCCAAATACTTAAAATTGGATAATGCAAATGAATATACAGGACATTGTTTGAGATGGACTTCAGCAACTCTTTTAACTGAGGCTGGTGCATCATATGAAACGTTAAAAATACACGGAAGATGGAAGAGTGCATCTGTGGCGGAAGGTTACATAGAGCAGAGCATTTTTTCCAAAAACAAAATATTGACGATGATTGTGAATTCGGTAACAGATTCTCATGAATTCCCTAGTGGTTCTCTTGTGAACGAAGTTCCAAGTACTTGTGGTCAAGTTTTCGCTCCTCAGGTTTCGAAAACATCTCAAGATTCACGATTGAAGATATTTTCCGGAAAATTCGAAAACTGCACTTTTAATTTTAATTAAGAAAGAATTTGTTTTCGTTTGTTGAGTTGTCGTTGTTTAAGTATTAAAATTCTGCGAAATAAATAATTTCTTTCTAGCTTATTTTGCTTCTCCCACAACGAGCGGGCGTTATGATCCATAATGCCCGCTAAAATGCCCACGGGCATAATGAGTGTATTTATAGCAACCCTTTTTAAGGTAAAATAAACATATAATGTACAAGTGAAAAATAAAGTATATTTTGACGTGCCATGTAATTATATTTGAATGTAAATTTTAAATTTGATGGCGAATTTAACTATTACTACTATTACTATTACAATATATTCTACTTCCCCATTATATGGTTATAATGATAACCAAACCTGGTAAACCAGAGACCTGGCCAAACGACCTAACTGAATAATTCACCTAAGTGTCAATCAATGTGGAATACTTTCTCTTAGTTTGTTGATACAACAAATACTATACAAAAAAACGTGCTACATCGGTGATATCGAAAATCTAGAGGAAATTAAATTGATGAAAAAAAAAATAAATGTAAAGAAAAACAAGACACCCATATATGTGAGTCATTGCCTTCCTTAATTTTGAATTCTGCCGCCTTAACGACTGAGCACATAGATCGGGCATATCGACATAATAGTGTTCTGTGATATCGACCGAGCAGCCGGAACTCTGTGACAGAGGAGTTTCCTTCTCGCCATTATGTGAAAGACAAGTTGATTATTGGAATAGTTTTTGTTTATTGAATCATATGTAAATAAAAGCTGTAAATGTTGTTTCTTTTGTTTACAGGTATGAAAATTAGTTTTAAGTTATTTTATAAAAAATAATGTGATTAAAAAAAACTTTTGTTCACAGATGAAACGCAATTGAGTTTTTATTTCTAACTCCCAATAATTTTTGGATTGAAGAATAATCAATATTACATAAATTTAAGCTAAAAATTTGTTTTTTCCTGCCTAGGTACGAGACTTATTAACCGGTGTATTATTGTGTTCTGCTTCTCTATAAAATTTCCAATTTCTATTAGATAACTGCAACTTCGGAACCACAAAGATCACCCGCTAAGTGAATAATTAAAATCTAATAAAGAAGATACCAGAAATTCCATCTGTCGGAATGACCGTAAAAGAAGAAGAAACCGGCACATTTGTCCCAATTTGGTGTTTTGATTTCTCGCGGTGCCCATGAACCTAACCTCAAAGGAGTCCGGCGGAAGGAGGCTTAAGCCGTGAAATTCGCCCGTGTTAACCTCACTAATTGGCTCATTATGGCGCTTTCACATCGACTACCGCTTGATTTATCATCTGCCGATTTTAATGAGATAAGTCAATCGGTTAAGGATGTTCACCGTGGTTGTGGGTGTGAAAACTGCACGTGGTGCTATGGTGCGTATTCGATATGCCATTCACAACTAAGTTGAAAGACCCTTTACAAACCATTACATTCAATAAAACTGAAGAGTGTTGCCAGACTTTAAATCGATGGAGGCTTGGAAATAAAAGAGGCTGTGATAATTATAACTGTCATTAAATGATTATTTTCGTAGTGTATAGTACTTTCTTAACAAAAGAGAGAAAGTTACACTTCCTCTCAAAACTGAATCTTTTGTGATTCTTGTAGTTATTATTATTGAGTCAGTCCATTATTCGGGCCAATTATTGAGTCGGCGACTCAATTAAAATTACTCGTCCAATTTCATCATCTTGCCCCATTTGTTGGCTTCGCCGTGACTCCAAATTGAACTACACAAGATGTTCAGTCTAAATATGTCTCAAAGCAAATCGGTAACGTTTTGAAATATATCACTTGCCGGACCAATTTGTTAGATGGTTCCTGAAGATGCGACTCTTAACTGCTCGAAATTAATGATGCAAAACTAAATTTAAAACCCACTCGGTTAACATTTTTCGAATATTTCAATTTGATGCCGGCATCATAAATTGTCGTTCTTGTAAGGGCGTCAGGAATGGGCGTTATTAACGACCGTTCTTTCCGATAATGTTGCAGGCTGTATGGATTTCGTTCTCTTAATTGATTATTTATTTACAGCTGTTGAGACAGAATCTCATCGATGGAATTTTTAATTTGAATTGCGGTTCTAGAGTGTCCCAATAGGTGAGACGCATTTTTACTGTTATCTACGAGGTGGAGATTTTGAGTTCGTTGAATGAGTGGGAAGATGGGGGCCGATTGAGGCGACCACTCCGGTAATTATCCAAAACATGGAAAAACAATATGGGAAGATGTAGAAGACACACTTAACATAATTGTTTTCCTCGATATTTTCGATCCAGGCCTCGATAAAAAAACAACAACAGCCCTTTGTAGATGTGTATATAATAACTTTACTCTTCTATCAATATCATGCCGATAATCTGCAACAACACTGTTTCCTTATAAAAGTCAACTACACAGTCAATAATATTTTAACAACTCTATCGCACAACACAAGCCAGGAAGATAATGAGACTGGAGTTTCCCTCGAAGAATGTTTCATAGAGAAAAAGATAAAGAGGACGTTTAAGATTCCAGAATATTCAAAATAAGTCCAAAGAAAATGTACAGTATCAGTTGACTGAATCTTATTAAACTTGGAGTTCTATTTCCTGCATCTTTCTATAAGGATTACTTTTCATAAGCATAGCGTGTAGTGGTTTAAAACACAATTTCCGTAAAATCATTTTCTCAAGCCTATAACACTCCATTATTTTATTCAGTACTTCCATCCTCCAAACACGCCTTTACTCAAAGTCTACAAGGCGAGAGATGTAACATTCCATCACGCCCCAAGATTGCGGCGAAATATCCGACCTCGTACCCTACATAAAGTCCACACCCCATCGAAATTGCGGTAAAGAAAATGCACACGAATCCCCATTTTCGTCAAAACAAATTTAAAGGGCATCCCTATTCAAGTATAAATATTTAAATGGTTCATAACAGTTCGCAGTTCTGCGGTTCCCCGGTGGCTCGGCCGCCATGTTGGCTGATGGTCGAATGATGATTGTTTTAAATATTCTATGAGCCGGCTGGTTCGCAGAGATCGTTCTGCACCGGCTCAAATCAGAGTTTATGGGACATCATAATGTCCCGATGTTTTATTGATGGCCAGGCTAACGCCGCCATACGCGATGTAATTTGCGGAAGCCGTTTCCCAAATGGAACTTTTGATGTATGAAGTGATACTTATATGATTTGAATAAAATTGCTAACGTCGCAGATATCCGGCGTTATCGTTACGACTCGCAGCTGTTTTCCGATTTTGCCAGATTAGGATTTCCAATTCCGGATGGCGGAAGTAAATGGTTTGCTTTGTTCGGTCTGTTTTATTCGTGAATTTTCATCCATATTATTTGCTAACACACATACTTTGTATGTACGAGTATAGAATCTAAAAATATCCTCATGTTATCATTTGCAATTTATCAATACGATCAAATTGAACTTGGTAGATATGAACATTGTTTGAGAAAAAATTCCCATTATCCTATTCGAAGATCTAACATAACCTCAAGGCATACAAAACTTAGGTTATTTTCCAACACACAGACTTTGTATGTATAGGTAAAATATTCTCATGTTATCATTTGCAATTCATCATTGAACTTTATAAATGGAAATGTTCAAAAACGAATAATGAATATCAGAAAAAAAATTCACAATTTTTCTATTTCAATATCTATAGTCTCCTGTCAAGGTAAAGTCAGTTTTTTGCCGACACAGAAGCGTTGTAATATAATATAAAATATAAAATAAAAAATATTTTCATTGTTAATCATTTGCAATATATCATAACGATCAAATTGAACTTTGGTGAAAATTATCAATGTTTGAGAAAAAATATCCATTATCCTATTCGAATGTTTATCATACCCTCAAGGCATAAAAGCTTGAGATTGTTGCCAACACACAGACTTCGTATATATAGTTACTAAATATATTCTGATGTAATTATTTTAATTTATCATTATATTCAAATTAAAAGTTGTTTTGAAATGATAATGTTTAAGAAAAATCATTATCCTACTCGACTAACGATCGTATTTCAAGGCAAAAGCTAGAGTTATTTGCCATCACATGACTCATTATGTATAGAATCTGGCTATTCTCATGTTATCATTTGCAAAATATCATAACGATCAAATTGAACTTTGGTGAAAATTATCATTGTTTGAAAAAATATCCCATTATCTATTCGAAAGTCATCATACCCTCAAGGCATAAAAAGCTTGAATTATTTGCCAACACACAGACTTCGTATAAATGATTTACTAAATATATTCTGATGTAATTATTTGCAATTTATCATTATATTCAAATTAAATTTGGTTAAATGACAATGTTTCCAAGACAAAATCATTATCCTATTCAAATCTATCATGTCTCCCAAGGTAGAAAGCTTGAGTTATTGCCGAACACACTTCATATATATAGAATCTAAAAATATTCTCATATTATCTTTGCAATTTTTCACATTCATATTGAACTTTCTAGAAATGAACAATGTTTAAAAGAAAAAATTAATTATTCTATTCGACTATCGATCATGTTTTCAAGGCAAAGTAAGGAGTTATTTGCTATCACACTGACTTGGTATGTATAGAATCTGAAAATATTCTCATGTTATTATTTGCAATATATCATAACGATCAAATTGAACTTTGGTGAAAATTAACGTTGTTTGAGAAAAAATATCCCATTATCCTATTTGAATGTCTATAATACCTCTCAAGGCATAAAAAGCTTGAGTTATTTGCCAACACACAGACTTCGTATATATAGTTACTAAATATATTCTGATGTAATTATTTGCAATTTATCATTATATTCAAATTAAATTTGGTTGAAATGACAATGTTTCAAGACAAAATCCATTATCCTATTCAAATCTATCATGTCCCCAAGGTACAGGGAGCTTGAAGAATTTGCCAAACCACAGACTTCATTTGTATAGAAACTAAAAATATTCTCATGTTTTCGTTTGCAACTCATTGTTACATTCAAATTGAACTTTCTCGAAACGAAAATAATTCAGAAAGAAAAATTCAATTTTTCTATTCGAATATCTATAATCTTCTCAAGGCAAAGAAAGCTTGAGATATTTGCCAACACACTGACTCGTATATATAGAATCAAAAATATTCTCATGTTATCTTTTGCAATTTATTATCACATTCATATTGAACTTGGCAGAAATGATCAATGTTTCAGAAAAAATTATTCGAATATCGATTATGTCCCCAAGGCAAAGAAAGCTTGGGTTATTTGCCAGCCACAGGGTTCGTACGTATAGAAACTAAAAATATTCTAATGTTATCATTTGCAATTCATCATTACATTCAAATTGAACTTGATAGAAATGAACAATGTGTCAAAAAAAAACAATCCTCGATTTGAATATCTTTCATGTCCCAGAGAGCTTGAGTTATTTGCCAGCAAACAGACTTCGTACGTATAGAAGCTAAAAATATTCTCAAGTTACCATTTGCAATTTATCATTACATTCAAATTGAACTAGGTAGAAATGAACAGTGTTTCAGAAAAAGTTCTTTATCCTATGAGAATATCTATCATGTCCTCAAGGCATTGCAAGCTTGAGTTATTTGCCAACACAGTTATTAAATAACCTCCGTACAGGCTTTGCAATCCCATCGATGACCACATGTTCCAAATAATATGTACCGCACGAGATGTTTAAGTTAATTGATAGCAAATTACTGGAGTGCAAGATTTAATTTACGATTGGCGGCTGGCTGGCCGGACGCGACTGAGGCCAATTATTTGATTTAAATTTCATCTTGGCGGAACGCATTTCACGCTACATGATACGCAATTAGGGTCTCTTTTCAATAGATATGAGACTTTGAAATAGTAACTGGGACTCTGGCAACTAATTGGGTAATATTCCGAGTCAAAGAGAGGGGGCAAATGGGAGGACGACGAGCATTGAGAAACCTTAATTGCTTCGAGTTTGCTACAATCATTGAACTATTTTTGGGGAACAGTTGTTCATTTCTGTGGTCTTATGATGGATGACGGGATACAGATGTTCATTATGAATTGAATAGTTGGATTTGCAGCTTCGTTATATATAGGTAATGGAGCTGGCAGAGTGGTTTACTATGATTACTATGATTTTCGGATTGATAATACATTTATGATGAATAATCGTAAAAGTATTTTAAAAGAACTACTGTACAGAAGGTAACCATGAATTGACATTGATGCAAAATAAATTATTAGATGATATTCATAAACACACTAGTTGATTAATCACCTTGTTACCTTAGAATAATGTACCTGAATGATAAATGAATTATGAACATTTTTATCAGGATATCTATCAAAAATCTTTTCATTTGCTTCTGAAAACCAACTAGGTACTTTTTGATAAAAGAATTTATGTAATGATGTACATATACATTCTACTTTGGCTATTATAATTCAGTAAACAAAAACGTTATTACAGAGAAAATATTGATTCATAGATAAAGAAAATTTCAATACCTTACCGGAATATTAGTTTTCTTACAGAATCAATAATCAAATCAAAAATTAATAATGGCCAGATCTTTTGTTTATGGAAGAAAGTATCTGTAAACTTCATTAATATTCAATTAGAATTGTTTTCAAAATAGGTGACTTCATTTTTTTTTTTTCTGAAGAATCTCATGATAATTAAGTTAATCGCAACCAAAATTTATCACACGATCCTTCCATGCAAAGATGACTCTTAATATCTTTTTACGAGAACTACCTCATTCAAAAAAAAAGCAATTTGTTGTCACATTATCTAAGAAATAAAACTGATAAATCCTTCAGAGATCATTGTGTAATCCTCATCCTCTTCAAAGAAGACAAAACCGATCCGATTCGTCGACATATTTACAAACAGAGAGACGGCAACTGAACAACAAACATTAGTCAAGCGGCTGCTACCCAAAAGATAAATCTGGAATTTTAATTTGAAGCCATCACAAACACGTGAATTGGGGTAGGTTCCATATTGTACGGAATAGGCTTCCAGTTAATAAAGTTCTTCTACCCACTTGAAGCAGTAATTTGTAGTGACAAATTAGTTCGTTTCACCTCACATATATTAGGTTGGTGTGACTGGGTGCGA
The DNA here is from genome assembly GCA_030674115.1 of Micraspis discolor. Classification (NCBI taxonomy): domain Eukaryota; kingdom Metazoa; phylum Arthropoda; class Insecta; order Coleoptera; family Coccinellidae; genus Micraspis; species Micraspis discolor. The sequence continues at coordinate 56,385 of JARTUT010000560.1, read as the reverse complement.
TTTAAAAATAGGAAATACCATCCTGTCGCTGTTTCCTTCGACCGAGAAATGAAGATTTGTGGAGGTTTGGAGGTGTTGGTAATTAATATTTGACGGTGAATAGGACGAACAGAAATGTCACTTGAGAATAAGAAATCTGCTGAAGAGATTTGTAGATATTCTTAGCTGAGATTTTATTATTGTGCAAGTATTGACACTGATATTAAGGGGATTTTGAGCGATTGGAGCGGGATAGGTTCTGTACATACGTCCTTCACTTACACCTGAAGGAGTTCAAGGGGACGACTAAAAGTGACAATTTCGCGATTTCTCAAAAACTGTACATTTGGATGGCGATCAAATTCTTTAGTAGTGTTGAAGACCCATAGAAAACAGGATCTGTACATACGGCATTCACTTACACCTGAAGGGGTTCGAAGGACTCAAATTTAGCGACCAAATTCTTAATAGTGTGTTTTGATTATTTTAATGCAATTTTCGAGCGAGATTGAATTCATTGTAATAATTGCCAAGGTATCTAGTACCAAAAGTAGAAACAAGAGGGTGCACTCTGTCAAATTAGTACTGAAAATTTTTTTCACGTATTTCGAAGCGAAACCACAGAATCGCATAAAACGATTCATCCCTTGACTCAAAATCCCATAAGAGCAATGTAAATCGAGGCAACACCAATGAAATCACATTTCGTTATCACGTGCAATAAGATAGCCAATCGGTTCCTAGTTCCTGTAGCAGGAATCTAAACATCTAAACAAATGAATTCATTTTTATTTATTAGGAAATATGAAAGCAATCTTTCATCACAAGTGTTTCTGAACGACTTCCTTAAAAACCAATATGCAATTTCGTGAGTAGCAATATTTCTACTGTTAATTTGTAATTTGATCATTTGCAATCTATTTTGATTTATTACTAAAATATCTTATAATTTAAAGCTACAACAATTCAACTGAGAAAATTGTAAAGTTTACACCTTTAAAATTTTAGGTCATTGCCATACAACTTTGAGGAAGAGTTCAATAACAGAACATTTATTTCCTGTGGAATATGTGTGAAGACCAGAGAATTCATAAGAAACAAGAAAATATCATTTGACACAATGAACGAATTAAATAGTAATGTTACCTACATATAGTTCAACTAATACTGCAGTTTTGTAAACAAACGAATAAGAAATATCCTTTTTCAAAATCGTATTTGAAGAAGAAATTTTCTTTAATTGATCATATTATATATGGATGAAAATTGTTTGATAAGCATTTCTTAAAAAGTATTTCCTAATACATGAATAATGTATAATATATTTTCATAAAAATTTTAATGGAACCATTATATTATGTTTGCAAGTTAGAAGTCCTTTGATTATTGATGACAAACTTCACGAAGAAGTAATTTCTGTCTTATGACTTGTTTCACCAATTTCAAAGTTACACAAAATAAGCTGACAAATAATTTTAATCATAAAAGTTTGTGAATTTTGCTGATCAAATTTTTTACCAATTCCAGACAATAATTTCATTTTCATGTATTGAATGTCTAAATTATGGACTAAAACAAGAGTGCAACAAATAAAAAGGAAATTTTCTTTATAATTCATTTAATATAGTTACATCAAAAGTTAAAGAAATTCATTAATAATTTGTAGTCAAGTTTTCTTCAGCATTATCAATCTTTGTCATATAATTATCTCGGTTCCATCTTGAGCATTCTCAGAACATAAAAGAACAATTTCCTATTCTATAAAAATATTCATACATACAAAGGGATCAGATTCCTGAACTTGATATCCAGTTGAACGGTAACTTTTGGAAGAAAACACTGAGAAATATTAACTTAACATCATTTGTGCTGCAATATATTAAGGTTTCTAATTTTTTTTTTTTCCTTTTGTTACATTCATAACCCTGTAAATTTTGCATACTTCATTATGTGAAAAATTCTTATTTTTAAAAACGAATTTAGCATATATTTGTATATGTATTTGTATATATTGTAGTGGCAGCGGCTTTCATGTTTTGTGATGTTTGCACATTGCAGTTTACCATTATTGTGGAACATGTTTGAGTTCCTTATCGATTCCTATTCCATCGGTTTGTGTACCTATATAAATACTTTTCGGTCTCTTAAACAAAGTAGGATCAGCCGTTTTATTTAAGTAGCGGCCAGTCATTAAATAAGGTTCGAAGTGATAACTGCAAATCCTGTTTCTCAGAATTGTCGCATCGCTGCAGGCCAATTTCCATTGCAGGGTTCGTTGAGGGTCATCTGAACTGGGAAATCTAAAGAATCTCACACCCGAAACATTCGAACATTACTTAACTGAACATCTTCTCTTGGTTTTACTCATTTTATCTACAAACCAGACTTCTCTGCAGAGCTATGAAAAAGCTTAATCCAAATATGAAAACCCTGCAGAATGGAATTCTAGATTTCTATACAAAATCAGCGATAACTTTTACTCCATATATCACACTATCATTAAAAATTTTCTAATGGAGGGAAAAGAATTCATAGACAAGTTATATAAAATATGGCATTTAATTCAAAGGTTTTGATTAAACTAAGGATCTGCTATGATTTCCAGAAATACCCGGTGAATTGTTTCGCGGTTTAAATTGAATTTGGAGAAGAGATATATATCCTTCTCTTATTAGCCCGCCTCTTTTTCAACGATAGAATTCTCAAGGTCACTGAATCGTTGACGAGAAAAAGGCCGGAGTGCTCCATCTTTGTAAGTTAATCTTTGCTACTACGAATGTGTTAATAAACTGTCAATGTTGTCAGATGGTAGGTGTGGCCATAATTGAAAACCAAAGTCCCTGTTGAAAGACCCTTTATAAGAGTTTTTTCTTCAGATCGTAAAAAGATCTCTTCCTCCGAGTTATGCGCCTTGCTATTCTGTTTCACAATTTTCCACCGTCACGAAACGATTCTACCACACCAATAAAGAAACACTTCAACGCCGAAACATCCATCGAATCGAGTGCAACTATACATCCTCAACGAAACCATCAAACTTCAAACGGAATGTAAGTTTTTCAAGACCGCATTAAAGAGGACAGAACCCGATCTAAATCCCAGAGGTGAACGCTGATGGTTCTAACTAGCAGATGTGTCAATTTCATTTCAATCAGGACATAATAGCGCCCGTAATAGAATCAACTTTGCTCTATTTGCCAACACTTCTCTCCCTTTCGAGCGTGCAGACTTTAAAGCTCGGGTTCGATCCCGGTATGCACTGACGATTTGTTGACTGAGAGCCAGAGTGGAGATTCGGTCTTCCTTGTGTACTTTTGTGTGCCGGTTTAATTGCTTAATGCATATTTGCCTCTTATAATTTTATTTCGTTGGGGGTTGGATTTGAGACGGGAGATTTGTTGGTTGGTTGTCCGGGCATTTGGAGTTAGTTGCCTGGTCTTGGCTAACTGGAGTGCTTGTCCGGGAAACGATCAGAATTGTTTGTCTTTGTTATTTCGACTGCTCCAGATAGGATTGTACAAATGGCTGGTGATTTATTCAGGGTTTATTTCTGATATAGAATTGTTTTCGGGTAAAAATGGATTGTTTTACGAGGGTTGCCTTTTATATTTCGGGAGATAAGGTTATGGTACTGATGAAGGGTGAAACTAGTTTACCGCTACCCTCCCGATAACAACCATCAATAGAAGACTACTCTTGAAGGAAGAAGTAAATATATTTCAGCTTATTTTTGTACTTTCATACTTATGCGGGGAGCCAGGGTTTTTTTACTGGGTACCCCGTCACTAACCCCTGATCTATATGCTTTATTGTTTGCTAACTAAATATTGTAAGCCAAAAGTTCAAAAGAATATATATATGGTTAAAATCAGTTGAAGTCAATAAGTCACCCTGTATATTCGATTCAATTCAATTTGGTTTCAAGTTTAGAACGTCCTGTATAATACTTTGAAGCTGATTTCATTCGCAAGAAACAAGACTCAATGATTTGAGTGGAATTAGACATGTCAATGGGGAAACACACCTGCTAATCACAAAACCTTTCTCAGCTGAAATGGAAAACATTAATATTCTAGAACAGAATGAGAGTTCACTCCCTCATCCAAGAGAGAGAGAGAGAGAATAGGAACAAACGGTCGCCCTAAATCCCGTTTAAAAAGTGTTAAGAACGAAAAAAATAAAAGCCACCTCGGGCTCCCGATAATAAGCTTTTAAAAAAGTTTCAGCATCGAAATAGTGTTTTGTTGGTCTCAGAGGATGAGGGGTTTTTGGGGCGGCGATTGTAGGGGACTTTGGAGGTGGCAGAGCAGAACGGAAATGCGAGACGGTGAAGAAGTTTCTCTGGATCCGATTAGTGAGTTAATTAAGTACTTTTACTTAATTGAAACGACGTTTCATTAATTACCTATTATAATTGAGATTTTTCCACTTTGAATTATTTGGAGGGAAAGGTTGAATTCGGATTGTGAGACTATTGGATAAGGGTGGTTTCAATTTTGATGTTCAGCGGAGAACTAACCTCAAATTCCTCTGAAATAGAGGTATTTTATATTTTTAGAAAAGATTAACTGTCCAAATATCTCCGTCCATTTCGTTATTGTTTAAGAGCACCAGGCAGACCTCCAAATTTCAAGGGAGCAATGAACCTGATAGCCTAAAAAAACCAGACAAAATCCTTTTCTAAAACAGGAAAAATCATACCTACTATTCATAATCTCAATTTCCTTATTCTATGCTACATTCTGATTTTTTCAAATATATTCTACAATGAAACTATGGATGATGTTTTCCCTTTGAATGGGTTCCATAGCAGACTTCCAACATCAGAAGATCCGAAAAATCGTCACTTGGACCGCAAGACTCGATTCGCAGAATCTTCCTTGCAGATTGGCGACAAATTTTGTATATTGGATTTGAATATAGAGGGTATTTCTAAGGACAAGACTGATTATATTTCTAAATTAGCAGAGGATTATGGTGCAGAAATTATTCTCCTTCAAGAGACACATGCGTATAATAAAAAAAATCTTCGTGAAAGAGGAACTATAAAAGGTTATGTATTCATTGATTATCTCCACATAAAATTTATGGTTTAGCTTGTTATTTTAAAAAATCCTTAATTCACAATATCGAGTTAATCCGAAAAGGCGAGTTTGAGGGTGTTTCCTTTATCTCTTTCAAATTTTGTAATATTTCTATCGTTAATATTTATAAACCTCCAAATACTATTTGGCCAAGAAATTTGAAATAAATCTTCCTCATCCTTCAATTTATTGCGGCTATTTCAATTCTCACCATGTAATGAGGGGTTATATTAAAAATGATAGAAGTGGAATAGCTTGAGCTGACTGGATGGAAGATAATAATTTCTATTCGATTTTTGATGAAAAAGATGTACCTTCATTCTTCTCCTTGGAATAGAGGCTATAATCCTGATCTCTGCCTAGTGTCTTGTACAATACTTGCAAACCGCTTCTTATAAAACGTAAAAAGTTTTTTCTCAAAGCCAACATAGGCCTATTATTACATTATTTTACATTCTCCACGCTGTTACAATATTGTTGATTATCGATATCTGTATAATGTGTTAAATATGAATTTATGAAGGAATCCAAAATAACTGGACTTTTTATTCATCACCACCTCAAAAATCGATTGGCTCCATGAACAAAAATCTGTTCACTAAACCTGCTTCATCATTAGCTTATCACTTAGAATTCTGCCCAAAATTAAATAACGAAAATCGGAATTTCGTTGTAGGCTTCTCTTGTATTTTTTAATTAATCCAATTTTTCATTCTACATGAAAAGCTGTAGCTTGTTTTCATTGAATAAACTGAGAGTCGATAAATGAGCTCATTAAAAGTTTTCGAATATATTTTCTTTTCATGGAATACTATTGTTTATCGGTTTTCACTTTTTCGATGGCTATTCTGGTTCGGCGTCCAATTAAAAGCTTGAATCGCTCATTTTTCCTATTAGCTTTCAATTATTCGAAACTCAGAATTGACTTTTCCTGATTAATTAATAATTATGACAGGTTCGAATCAGGGGAGTGGCGTTTCGTTATGTTCTGTTGACTGCATTAAAAAATGTTTAATTAGCGTCTAGCTCAATACTCGTTATATTGAATATCATTTGTTCATCAGAGTTAGATGTTAGTAGAAAATTAGAAAAGCACTTGTTCTAGAAACTTTTCCCGTACTCTGGAATAACGTGATACAAATACAAACACCACTATGAATGAACAAACCTATCTCTCAAATTAAAAATAACGACTCGCAGTTTTCCCTAAGAACAGTTCAGAGCTCAAATTCTCTTCTCCTGAAAACCAATTAGAAGTATCTCTATCGAAAACCATTTAGAATTTTTTTTTCACTCAGCTCTTGTCCTTAGAAATACCTAATACTTACTTATTTAGTTAGTTGCATGCATTTAAGAAACCCCTGTATCTACATATTATTGGATAAATAACGTTGAACAAGCATTCTTTCACTCGTAATTGAAAAAAGAGGTCTGATACGGAGTAATCATAGGATTATTTATTAACAAAACATCGATTATTTTTCGGAAATATGACTATTAGGTATGGTTCATCGACTGATCGATACCCAACCCTAATGAGTCAGTATTACGGATGATATAATAACTTGTTGATAAATCTCTAGATTCAGAATCTTTCTAAATGCAATTCTACCCAATTAATTATGCATCGTATTGTTCGTCTTAATTCGCATTTTAAGTTATAGACAATCATAGAACACAGCATGGGCGCCGGCAGGGAGGGGCCAGGGGGGGGGCATTGCTCCCCCTGAGAATGAGGATAGTACGCATAAATTTTTGTCAGGTTTTAGTGTTTTGAAACATTTAGAATGTCCAAAATGAATGAATATCGGCAATTCCGCATAAACACCGGGATAAGGTTACGTTAACGAAAAACATGACTACTATGAATAGAAAAGACCATCAATGTTTTTGGAATGGATAAGAGAAGAGTACAATTCTTGTTCAAGTCATAATATTTTACATCCATTCAGATCATGTCACATTCATTTTGAAGCAAATACATATTACTTTAAAACATTTTTGACTTCTTCTTTTTTACTGTAAAGTGTCCTACCCCCCAGACCCCCTGGTGGCCTTGCCCCCCCTGGGAAAATATTCTGCGGGCGCCCATGGAATACAGGGTGGACATTTGGAAACGAAACAGACAAGATTACGACGACGAAATAAGTTTTTTCGATAGAAATGCACGGACAGGTCGATTTCTGTTTCGAGGGGGACAACGTAAGATGTCGGTTACGGAAACATAGCGCTTCAACCCTTGCTGCTACAACCCCCACCCCCAATTTTTGAATAGGGAAGATGGGGTGAGTGATACCTCAATTCAAAGGTATTTTTGTACTGATTTCAGCACAGTAATTGTTTTTTCATTTTATGCATTAGTTCTCGAAATATTCATGCGTTAGTTAATTTTATTACTTAAATTAACTTTTTGCGAATAATTGACATTTCGTGCTTCCGAAACACCAAAATTTCCGTACTTGTATTTGAAATTGCAAAACATCTACCACTGGGCAAATGAAGTCATACCGTACGTGTTAATGCTACTAGGGTCAGATGTTCGACTAGCTGTTTTATTCACTGAAATCATTCTCCAACTGTACGGTATCAGAACGATTTGAAGTATTGATCTAAGAAATAAGACTTTTCAAAGTAAAGTAAATAATTTATCAAAAACTCACATCAATTAATTAAATATTCAAATTGTTCACCATTAGCTACCATACAATGAAATAAGTTTTGTTCGAAACGATGGCGCACATTTGTCAGCATTTCTGGAGTGATTTGACGACATTCGTTCACTATACTTATTCTTAAATCTTCTATGGAATCGGGCTGTCTAGAGTATATTTTACTCTTCAAGTGGCCCCAAAGAAAGAAATCTAGTGGTGACAGATCTAGCGATCTGGCTGGCCATTCAGTGGGACCCCTTCTTCCAATCCACCGATTTGGAAATCTTTGATCCAGATATTCTCGAACTGGTAAGGCGTGGTGTGGAGGAGCTCCATCCTGCTAAACACAAACTGATCTTCCACATAATTTCCAGCATTGTTTTCAATTATTTCCGTCAAGTTTGTATCAATGTGATTTTCCAATAAGTCCAAATACATATCTCCAGTAAGATTACCAGGTAAAAAGAACAGGCCGATAATGTTGTCATCAAATATTCCAGCCCAAACATTGAGTTTTTCTGGTGGTTGAGTATAAACTTCGTGGAACAATCTCGGATTAGCATCGGCCCAATAACGACAATTGTGTCGATTTACTGTGCCGTTTCGAAAGAACGAACACTCATCGGAGAAACAAACATTGTACAGATAATTGGAATTAGCACTTACTCGTTCACTCATTGTATCACAAAATTCAACACGACGGTCAAAATCATCTTCGTTTAGTGCGTGTGAAAGATGGATTTTGTAAGGATGGAATTTATGATGCTTCAAAATATTTGCAATTCGAGTTCGTGTAAAACCAGATTCATGTGCTAGCTGCCTCGTACTCGTCATTTGATTCAGAGAAATCTGTCCAAGAACAGCTACTTCAGTTGCTTCACATCTTTCCATGTTTCGATTTTTATTAGCCACGGACCCGGTTTCTTGAAACTTTGACACTAATTCCAAAACATACTTCCTATTAACATGTTTATCTAAATGTCGTTGATTGAAGAATTCTGCGGTTCTATTCGCACATTGATTGTTTGCAAAAAAAGTGAAATTATTTCCACCCGCTCTGCAATTGAATAAACCATGGCTAACAATGAATTAGAACACATACAAGTCTCGATTCAAAACTAAGAATAATACACAAAGAACCAGTAAGCCAACTTAATGATCTGTTCGTGATAAATAAAAAATTATCGATTGTCATTTTTTTGAAAAAGATATGAATTCAATAATCAACAAATTGAAAACATATTGAAGCCAACTGAGAAAAGACAATTAAGTCGGAAATCGTTTCACGAATTGGGACTGGAATATTTCTGTGGCATCATTAATGATTTGATTTTCTTACCTGGTAATCTGATTAGAGATATGTACGTATTTGGACTTTTTAGATAAAACAAGACCAACTTCACATAAAGGTTCTTTCAACAAGAAATTTGTTCTTTAATTGTGGCCACATCTACTACATGTTAAATTTTTGACATATTCGTAGTAGATTTTGCTCGAAATAATTAAAACTCACTAAGAAAATCTGATAAAATTACTTTCCGTAAAATCCGTGATATTTTCGAACAACATAATAGACCTCCTGAGACCGCTATTAAGAATCTGGTGGCTAAATTTGAGTCGACGGGCTTGGTACAAAATGAACTAACACGAACGCGTGTTCGACAGGGCCGTTCAACTGAAAACATCGCAGCCGTGAACCACAGTGTTGAAGAAGATCCAAATTTGTCAATTTGTCGACGTTCTCAGCAACTGGGGTTATCCCAAACCATCACATAGTGAATTTTGAATAAGGATTTGTCTTTGAATCCTTACTAGATTCAACTAGAGCAGGGATTGAAGCCGTCCGACCTTTCACATCGCCGGAGATTCGCTCAATTCATTCTGAAACAACCCGCTGGTTTTTCTGAAATAATAATTCTTTCAGATGAAGCCCATTTTCACTTGTCAGGGTATGTCAACAAGGAAAATTGCCGCATTTGGGCATCTGAAAATTCTATAGAGCGATTATTGAGAAGTCTTTGCATGCTCAACGTGTCTCTGTATGGAGCGCTAGGAGGACTGGAGGCGCGATTGGGCCGTTTTTTTCGGTCAATGGATGCTGTCGCAAAATGTTAACAACTCAATTTTGGCCTATCATTGATGACATGGATATCACTGACATGTGGTTTCACACAGTCAATTAGACGATAAATTTATTGCAAACCAAATTTTCTGATAGCATGATTTCACGAAATTCGGCTATTAAATGGCCAGCCTGATCCTGTGATTTAACACCACTGGTTCATTTTTTGTGCGGCTATCTTAAGGACAGAGTCTATATGGAGTCAATCGAATCAATTGCAGCCTTAAAACTCAGAATCTGTGATGTGAATTTCGATGAAAGACTTAACTTCTGTCAGCGTAGTCGTGATGGACATTTGCCAGATATCACTTCTCATTCATAATTGCCGAACTTTTCTTTTTGTTATACAATAAAAATTTGAATCATCGTCATTAACAATTTTTGTTTATTGTGTTTTAAAAAATAAAGTTCTGGTTGAAAGACCCTTTACAGACCATTAAATTCAATAAAACTGAACAGTGTTGCCAGACTGAAAATTGATGGAGGCTTGGAAATAAAGGAGGCTGTGATAATTTTCCAAACTGTCATTAAATGATTATTTTCGTAGTTTCTACGACTTTCTTAACAAAAAAATGAGAAAGTTACACTTCCTTTCAAAACTGAACCTCTTATGATTCTTGCAATTATGATTATTGAGTCAGTCCATTGATTCATGCCCCTTATTGAGTCTGCGACTCAATTAAAATTACTCGTCCAATTTCTCATGAGCATCATGCACCATTTGTTGGCTTCGCCGAGACTCCGAATTGAACCACACAAGATGTTCAGCCTAATTATGTCTCAAAGCAAATCGGTAACGTTTTGAAATATATCACTTGCCGGGCCAATTTGTTAGATGGTTCCTGAAGATGCGACTCTTAACTGCTCGAAATTAATGATGCAAAACTAAATTTAAAACCCACTCGGTTAACATTTTTCGAATATTTCAATTTGATGCCGGCATCATAAATTGTCGTTCTTGTAAGGGCGTCAGGAATGGGCGTTATTAACGACCGTTCTTTCCGATAATGTTGCAGGCTGTATGGATTTCGTTCTCTTAATTGATTATTTATTTACAGCTGTTGAGACAGAATCTTATCGATGGAATTTTTAATTTGAATTGCGGTTCTAGAGTGTCCCAATAGGTGATAAGCATTTTTACTGTTATCTACGAGGTGGAGATTTTGAGTTCGTTGAATGGGTGGGAAGATGGGTGGCCGATTGAGGCGACCACTCCGGTAATTATTCAAAACATGGAAAAAACAATATGGGAAGATGTAGAAGACACACTTAATATAATTGTTTTCCTCAATATTTTGGATCCAGGCCTCGATAAAAAAAACAACAACAGCCCTTTGTAGATGTGTATATAATAACTTTACTCTTCTATCAATATCATGCCGATAATCTGCAACAACACTGTTTCCTTATAAAAGTCAACTACACAGTCAATAATATTTTAACAACTCTATCGCACAACACAAGCCAGGAAGATAATGAGACTGGAGGTTCCCTCGAAGAATGTTTCATAGAGAAAAAGACAAAGAGGACGTTTAAGATTCCAGAATATTCAAAATAAGTCCAAAGAAAATGTACAGTATCAGTTGACTGAATCTTATTAAACTTGGAGTTCTATTTCCTGCATCTTTCTATAAGGATTACTTTTCATAAGCATAGCGTGTAGTGGTTTTAAAACACAATTTCCGTAAAATCATTTTCTCAAGCCTACAACACTCCATTATTTTATTCAGTACTTCCATCCTCCAAACACGCCTTTACTCAAAGTCTACAAGGCGAGAGATGTAACATTCCATCACGCCCCAAGATTGCGGCGAAATATCCGACCTCGTACCCCTACATAAAGTCCACCCCCACCCCATCGAAATTGCGGTAAAGAAAAATGCACACGAATCCCCATTTTCGTCAAAACAAATTTAAAGGGCATCCCTATTCAAGTATAAATATTTAAATGGTTCATAACAGTTCGCAGTTCTGCGGTTCCCCGGTGGCTCGGCCGCCATGTTGGCTGATGGTCGAATGATGATTGTTTTATAAATATTCTATGAGCCGGCTGGTTCGCAGAGATCGTTCTGCACCGGCTCAAATCAGAGTTTATGGGACATCATAATGTCCCGATGTTTTATTGATGGCTAGGCTAACGCCGCCATACGCGATGTAATTTGCGGAAGCCGTTTCCCAAATGGAACTTTTGATGTATGAAGTGATACTTATATGATTTGAATAAAAATTGCTAACGTCGCAGATATCTGGCGTTATCGTTACGACTCGCAGCTGTTTTCCGATTTTGCCAGATTAGGATTTCCAATTCCCGGATGGAGGAAGTAAATGGTTTGCTTTGTTCGGTCTGTTTTATTCGTGAATTTTCATTCATATTATTTGCTAACACACAGACTTCGTATGTACGAGTATAGAATCTAAAAATATCCTCATGTTATCATTTGCAATTTATCAATACGATCAAATTGAACTTGGTAGATATGAACATTGTTTGAGAAAAAATTTCCCATTATCCTATTCGAAGATCTAACATAACCTCAAGGCATACAAAGCTTGAGTTATTTGCCAACACACAGACTTGATAGTATAGAAAATATTCTCATGTTTTCGTTTGCAATTTATCGTTACATTCAAATTGAAACTTCTAGAAATGAACAATGAAACAGAAAAAAAAATTCAATTTTTCTATTTCAATATCTATAGTCTCCTCAAGGCAAAGAAAGCTCGAGTTATTTGCCGACACAGAGACTTGGTATATATAGAATCTAAAAATATTTTCATGTTATCATTTGCAATATATCATAACGATCAAATTGAACTTTGGTGAAAATTATCAATGTTTGAGAAAAAATATCCCATTATCCTATTCGAATGTCTATCATACCCTCAAGGCATAAAAAGCTTGAGTTATTTGCCAACACACAGACTTCGTATATATAGTTACTAAATATATTCTGATGTAATTATTTGCAATTTATCATTATATTCAAATTAAAGTTGTTTGAAATGACAATGTTTAAGAAAAATCATTATCCTACTCGACTAACGATCATGTTTTCAAGGCAAAGAAAGCTAGAGTTATTTGCCATCACACTGACTCGGTATGTATAGAATCTGAAAATATTCTCATGTTATCATTTGCAATATATCATAACGATCAAATTGAACTTTGGTGAAAATTATCATTGTTTGAGAAAAAATATCCCATTATCCTATTCGAATGTCTATCATACCCTCAAGGCATAAAAAGCTTGAATTATTTGCCAACACACAGACTTCGTATATATAGTTACTAAATATATTCTGATGTAATTATTTGCAATTTATCATTATATTCAAATTAAATTTGGTTGAAATGACAATGTTTCAAGACAAAATCCATTATCCTATTCAAATCTATCATGTCCCCAAGGTAGAGAGAGCTTGAGTAATTTGCCAAATCACACTTCATATGTACAGAAACTAAAAATATTCTCATATTTTCGTTTGCAATTTAATGTTACATTCAAATTGAACGTTCTCGAAATGAACAATGATTCAGAAAGAAAGAATTCCATTGTTCTATTCGAATATCTATTATGTCCTCAAGACAAAGAAAGCTAGAGTTATTTGCCATCACACTGACTTGGTATATATAGAACCTAAAAAATATTCTCATGTTATCATTTGCAATATATCATAACGATCAAATCGAACTTTGGTGAAAATTAACACTGTTGGAGAAAAATATCCCATTATCCTATTTGAATATCTATCATACCTTCAAGGCATAGAATGCTTGAGTTGTGAGCCAACCCACAGACTTCGTATATATAGTTACTAAATATATTCTGATGTAATTATTTAAAGTTCATCATTATATTCAAATTGAATTTGGTAAAAATGAACAATGTTTCAAAACAAAATTCATTATCCTATTCAAATCTATCATGTCCCCAAGGTACAGAGAGCTTGAAGAATTTGCCAAATAACAGACTTCATATGTATAGAAACTAAAAATATTCTCATGTTTTCGTTTGCAATTTATTGTTACATTCAAATTGAACCTTCTCGAAATGAACAATGATTCAGAAAGAAAAAATTCCATTTTTCTATTCGAATATCTATAATCTCCTCAAGGCAAAGAAAGCTTGAGATATTTGCCAACACACTGACTTGGTATATATAGAATAAAAAAATATTCTCATGTTATCTTTTGCAATTTATCATCACATTCATATCGAACTTGGCAGAAATGAACAATGTTTCAGTAAAAATATTCGAATATCGATTATGTTCCCAAGGGAAAGAAAGCTTGAGTTATTTGCCAGCACACAGGGTTCGTACGTATAGAAACTAAAAATATTCTAATGTTATCATTTGCAATTAATCATTACATTCAAATTGAACTTGGTAGAAATGAACAATGTATCAAAAAAAAAAACCAATCTTCGATTTGAATATCTTTCATGTCCCAAAGGCCAACAAAGCTTGAGTTATTTGCCAGCAAACAGACATCGTACGTATAGAAGCTAAAAATATTCTCATGTTACCATTTGCAATTTATCATTACATTCAAATTGAACTAGGTAGAAATGAACAGTGTTTCAGAAAAAAATTCTTTATCCTATGAGAATATCTATCATGTCCTCAAGGTATAGCAAGCTTGAGTTATTTGCCAACACACAGTTATTAAATAACCTCCGTACAGGCTTTGCAATCCCACCGATGACCACATGTTCCAAATAATATGTACCGCACGAGATGTTTAAGTTAATTGATAGCAAATTACTGGAGTGCAAGATTTAATTTACGATTGGCGGCTGGCTGGCCGGACGCGACTGAGGCCAATTATTTGATTTAAATTTCATCTTGGCGGAACGCATTTCACGCTACATGATACGCAATTAGGGTCTCTTTTCAATAGATATGAGACTTTGAAATAGTAACTGGGACTCTGGCAACTAATTGGGTAATATTCCGAGTCAAAGAGAGGGGGCAAATGGGAGGGGACGACGAGCATTGAGAAACCTTAATTGCTTCGAGTTTGCTACAATCATTGAACTATTTTTGGGGAACAGTTGTTCATTTCTGTGGTCTTATGATGGATGACGGGATACAGATGTTCATTATGAATTGAATAGTTGGATTTGCAGCTTCGTTATCTATAGGTAATGGAGCTGGCAGAGTGGTTTACTATGATTACTATGATTTTCGGATTGATAATACATTTATGATGAATAATCGTAAAAAGTATTTTAAAAGAACTACTGTACAGAAGGTAACCATGAATTGACATTGATGCAAAAATAAATTATTAGATGATATTCATAAACACACTTGTTGATTGATCACCTTGTTACCTTAGAATAATGTACCTGAATGATAAATGAATTATGAACATTTTTATCAGGATATCTATCAAAAATCTTTTCATTTGCTTCTGGAAAACCAACTAGGTACTTTTGGATAAAAGAATTTATGTAATGATGTACATATACATTCTACTTTGGCTATTATAATTCATTAAACAAAAACGTTATTACAGAGAAAATATTGATTCATAGATAAAGAAAAATTTCAATACCTTACCGGAATATTAGTTTTCTTACAGAATCAATAATAAAATCAAAAATTAATAATGGCCAGATCTTTTGTTTATGGAAGAAAGTATCTGTAAACTTCATTAATATTCAATTAGAATTGTTTTCAAAATAGGTGACTTCATTTTTTTATTTTCTGAAGAATCTCATGATAATTAAGTTAATCGCAACCAAAATTTATCACACGATCCTTCCATGCAATGATGACTCTTAATATCTTTTTACGAGAACTACTCATTCAAAGAAAAAGCAATTTGTTGTCACATTATCTAAGAAATAAAACTGATAAATCCTTCAGAGATCATTGTGTAATCCTCATCCTCTTCAAAGAAGACAAAACCGATCCGATTCGTCGACATATTTACAAACAGAGAGACGGCAACTGAACAACAAACATTAGTCAAGCGGCTGCTACCCAAAAGATAAATCTGGAATTTTAATTTGAAGCCATCACAAACACGTGAATTGGGGTAGGTTCCATATTGTACGGAATAGGCTTCCAGTTAATAAAGTTCTTCTACCCACTTGAAGCAGTAATTTGTAGTGACAAATTAGTTCGTTTCACCTCACATATATTAGGTTGGTGTGACTGGGTGCGATTTAAAAATAGGAAATACCATCCTGTCGCTGTTTCCTTCGACTGAGAAATGAAGATTTGTGGAGGTTTGGAGGTGTTGGTAATTAATATTTGACGGTGAATAGGACGAACAGAAATGTCACTTGAGAATAAGAAATCTGCTGAAGAGATTTTTAGATATTCTTAGCTGAGATTTTATTATTGTGCAAGTATTGACACTGATATTAAGGGGGATTTTGAGCGATTGGAGCGGGGATAGGATCTTTACATACGTCCTTCACTTACACCTGAAGGAGTTCAAAGGGGACGACTAAAAGTGACAATTTCGCGATTTCTCAAAAACTGTACATTTGGATGGCGATTAAATTCTCTAGTAGTGTTGAAGACCCATAGAAAACAGGATCTGTACATACGGCATTCACTTACACCTGAAAGGGTTCGAAGTGGACTCAAATTTAGCGACCAAATTCTTAATAGTGGGTTTTGATTATTTTAATGCGATTTTCGAGCGAGATTGAATTCATTGTAATAATTGCCAAAGTATCTACTACC
Organism: Micraspis discolor; assembly: GCA_030674115.1. Taxonomy (NCBI): domain Eukaryota; kingdom Metazoa; phylum Arthropoda; class Insecta; order Coleoptera; family Coccinellidae; genus Micraspis; species Micraspis discolor. The sequence continues at coordinate 39,841 of JARTUT010000560.1, read as the reverse complement.
AAAGAGTAGAAACAAGAGGGTGCACTCTGTCAAATTAGTACTGAAAATTTTGTTCACGTATTTCGAAGCGAAACCACAGAATCGCATAAAACGATTCCTCCCTTGACTCAAAATCCCATAAGAGCAATGTAAATCGAGGCAACACCAATGAAATCACATTTCGTTATCACGTGCAATAAGATAGCCAATCGGTTCCTAGTTCCTGTAGCAGGAATCTAAACAGAAAAAGGATTTTAATCGACATGAAGATGAATTAGGAAAAATTTTTTACTTATTAGGAAATATGAAAGCACTTTTCTTTCATCACAAGTGTTTCTGAACGACTTCCTTCAAAAACCAATACGCAATTTCGTGAGTAGCAATATTTCCACTGTTAATTTGTAATTTGATCATTTGCAATCTATTTTGATTTATTACTAAAATATCTTATAATTTAAAGCTACAACAATTCAACTGAGAAAATTGTAAAAGTTCACACCTTTTAAAATTTTAGGTCATTGCCATACAACTTTGAGGAAGAGTTCAATAACAGAACATTTATTTCCTGTGGAATATGTGTGAAGACCAGAGAATTCATAAGAAACAAGAAAATATCATTTGACACAATGAACGAATTAAATAGTAATGTTACCTACATATAGTTCAACTAATACTTCAGTTTTGTAAACAAACGAATAAGAAATATCCTTTTTCAAAATCGTATTTGAAGAAGAAATCTTCTTTAATTGATCATATTATATGTGGATGAAAATTGTTTGATAAGCATTTCTTAAAAAGTATTTCCTAATACATGAATAATGTATAATATATTTTCATCAAAATTTTAATGGAACCATTATATTATGTTTGCAAGTTAGAAGTCCTTTGATTATTGATGACAAACTTCTTACGAAGAAGTTAATTTCTGTTTTATGAATTGTTTCACCAATTTCAAAGTTACACAAAATAAGCTGACAAATAATTCTAATCATAAAAGTTTGTGAATTTTGCTGATCAAATTTTTACCAATTCCAGACAATAATTTCATTTTCATGTATTGAATGTCTAAATTATGGACTAAAACAAGAGTGCAACAAATAAAAGGGAAATTTTCTTTATAATTCATTTAATATAGTTACATCAAAATTAAAGAAATTCATTAATAATTTGTAGTCAAGTTTTCTTCAGCATTATCAATCTTTGTCATATAATTATCTCGGTTCCATTTTTGAGCATTCTCAGAACATAAAAGAACAATTTCCTATTCTATAAAAAATATTCATACATGCAAAGGATCAGATTCCTGAACTTGATATCCAGTTGAACGGTAACTTTTGGAAGAAAACACTGAGAAATATTAACTTAACATCATTTGTGCTGCAATATATTAAGGTTTCTAATTTTTTATTTTTCCTTTTGTTACATTCATAACTCCTGTAAATTTTGCATACTTCATTATGTAAAAAATTCTTATTTTTAAAAACGAAGTTAGCATATATTTGTATATGTATTTGTATATATTGTAGTGGCAGCGGCTTTCATGTTTTGTGATGTTTGCACATTGCAGTTTACCATTATTGTGGAACATGTTTGAGTTCCCTTATCGATTCCTATTCCATCGGTTTGTGTACCTATATCAATGCTTTTTCGGTCTCTTAAACAAAGTAGGATCAACCGTTTTATTTAAGTAGCGGCCAGTCATTAAATAAGGTTCGAAGTGATAACTGCAAATCCTGTTTCCTCAGAATTGTCGCATCGCTGCAGGCCAATTTCCATTGCAGGGCTCGTTGAGGGTCATCTGAACTGGGAAATCTAAAGAATCTCACACCCGAAACATTCGAACATTACTTAACTGAACATCTTCTCTTGGTTTTACTCATTTTATCTACAAACCAGACTTCTCTGCAGAGCTATGAAAAAGCTTAATCCAAATATGAAAACCCGTGCAGAATGAAATTTAGATTTCTATACAAAATCAGCGATAACTTTTACTCCATATATCACACTATCATTAAAAATTTTCGAATGGAGGGAAAAGAATTCATAGACAAGTTATATAAAATATGCCATTTAATTCAAAGGTTTTGATTAAACTAAGGATCTGCTATGATTTTCAGAAATACCCGGTGAATTGTTTCGCGGTTTAAATTCGAATTTGGAGAAGAGAGAGATATATATCCTTCTCTTATTAGTCCCGCCCCTTTTTTCAACGATAGAATTCTCAAGGTCACTGAATCGTTGACGAGAAAAAGGCCGGAGTGCTCCATCTTTGTAAGTTAATCTTTGCTACTACGAATGTGTTAATAAACTGTCAATGTTGTCAGATGGTAGGTGTGGCCATAATTAAAAACCAAAGTTCCTGTTGAAAGACCCTTTATAAGAGTTTTTTTCTTCAGATCGTAAAAAGATCTCTTCCTCCGAGTTATGCGCCTTGCTATTCTGTTTCACAATTTTCCACCGTCACGAAACGATTCTACCACACCAATAAAGAAACACTTCAACGCCGAAACATCCATCGAATCGAGTGCAACTATACATCCTCAACGAAACCATCAAACTTCAAACGGAATGTAAGTTTTTCAAGACCGCATTAAAGAGGACAGAACCCGATCTAAATCCCAGAGGTGAACGCTGATGGTTCTAACTAGCAGATGTGTCAATTTCATTTCAATCAGGACATAATAGCGCCCGTAATAGAATCAACTTTGCTCTATTTGCCAACACTTCCTCTCCTTTCGAGCGTGCAGACTTTAAAGCTCGGGTTCGATCCCGGTATGCACTGACGATTTGTTGACTTTGAGCCAGAGTGGAGATTCGGTTTTCCTTGTGTACTTTGTGTGTGCCGGTTTAATTGCTTAATGCATATTTGCCTCTTATAATTTTATTTCGTTGGGGGGTTGGATTTGAGACGGGAGATTTGTTGGTTGGTTGTCTGGGCATTTGGAGTTAGTTGCCTGGTCTTGGCTAACTGGAGTGCTTGTCCGGGAAACGATCAGAATTGTTTGTCTTTGTTATTTCGACTGCTCCAGATAGGATTGTACAAATGGCTGGTGATTTATTCAGGGTTTATTTCTGATATAGAATTGTTTTCGGGTAAAAATGGATTGTTTTACGAGGGTTGCCTTTTATATTTCGGGAGATAAGGTTATGTGGTACTGATAAGGGTGAAACTAGTTTACTGCTACCCTCTCCCGATAACAACAAAAATCTTGATGTCTTTGCGCCTACACAGCATTTGTTGTTTTATTCTGAAATTTCTATTTTTCTTGACGATGGTTCTGTTCGATGGCAAACCCAGCCGAAAACAAATAACCAAATATTACGAATTCATAAGAATTCTAAAATGTGCTCGGTACACGTTTGACGTATATTTCGTACAAATACAAAAACTGAGTTCAACCTTTCCTTTCCTTCTATAAACTAACTCATGATTGTGAGTCCTTGATATTTTTCGAATAATCTGCGAAAGTTGTTGTGGTACATTGATATTAAAGTTCATTCGATTGTTCACTGATGTCACCTCAGTCTATATAATACACTGGGGCGACTACCGGAGTTCAATAATACCTACTACCAAATTTGGTGTTGTCGGGAGATAAGGTTATGTGGTACTGATGATCCCTAATAGGGGTGAAACTAGTTTACCGCTACCCCCATAGACTACCTATAGATAGGCAACTCTGGCATGAATATTGGTCCCGGCTTAGAGCTCAACTTACAGCGCCATCTTTCGTCATCTTAGAGTTGATTACAGATTCCATTCGCACAACGTTCCGTCTCGTGGCGCCCTCTAGTGCATTTTCTAAGAGTTATCATAGGATTCCACGCAAGCGCAGGTTGAATCCCATATTTTTATTGGAAACGAAAACAAATACATTTGAAATGACCATAATTCTTTTAATCTGCTGTATATTGTCACAATTTCAATAAAAAATATCATTTGATCAGAAAATTGTGACAATTTGCAGCAGATTAAAGAATTATGGTCATTTCAATATATCTGCCTTTCAAATCAAAGAACATACTAATCTTTAGAGGATGAAAGGAAATAAACAAAAAGAAACTTTAGAAATATATATATAATGCAGTAAATTATCAATTTACAAATATTTCAATATCGAGGGAAAGAATAAACGAACCAAGAATAATTATGCAACAATTACTCATCAAGTTATGAAAATACATTGAAAGAATAAATTAGAATATTAGTGACAGATACATCAATTTAAGCATGAAATGCATTAGATTTATACTTTTATGACAGAAACAATTTCTAAAAGTCTATTTTCTTTAGATACTTTTTCGGATGACATCTTCATTATTGGATCATAAGATCTTATTGTTTGTTTTTTTCCCGATAAAATTTTATAAATAGTTCTGTCATAAAAGTACAGAAATAATATCATGGCAAAATCAATAAACTTATTAACTGAAATTCCTTGAATTTGGCGTTTCAACGGTAAATCTCACATATCCGTTGAAGTATTCTAGGAATCTTCTGATAGACGATTTTTATGAAACCTACTATAAGTGGAATATCCAAACTATAATCAATGACCATGAGCAGTTCACTTATATATAAATACCTTGTTGCCTCAAAGTTTCTTCAGGAGTTCTGAGGGTAGACAAAATATGCTTACATAATCTGAAAGATTATTGAAATTACAAAATGATAATCATAGGGAGTAGAATGAATTACTTGGCAAATTAAGTGTAGGTAGAGCAAATCTTTTCAGCTTTCCATGAGGGTCTATACAATCCATATGAAAATGCTTTATGCAAATAACACTTTTGGATGAATGAAAACATGGATTTCTGATTCTTTCCAACCAAACATTTCTAACACCCTCAACTTGTGTAATAATAATAATAATAATAATAATAATAAGGCTTTATTTCCAACAGGCTAGATTGCCCAGTTACAGGAAAACTACATAATTGAATAGAACAGTAATTGAAATATTCAAACACATCGATATTACTACAAACACATGAGTGCAAGTTGATTCAACATAAGGATATCAATACAAGAACCAATATATGGTGAATAACAGTGGTATATAAAGAAAATATATATATATGCATATTCAGCCTGTAAATAAAATTCACAAAGAGAAAAAAGTTAACAATGAAAATTGCAAATAATCACCATTATTACATAGCAACAATGACTTGCATACACTTACAAAAACAAATTGAATTCTACTTCATCAACGTCCATTCAACCTCAAACCCTACTTATCTCCGAGAACGAATCATGGTTAATATCGCAATTCTCAGATATATCATTAAATATGGAACACATGTATCTCACAGGGGACTGAATAAGTGAGTTCGTCCTAGGCGTATCCATGGCGAAGCACTGCTGTAATCTAGAGGACATCCGGGGACACGGAACCCAACAGAGGAGAGAAGTGCCGGGCAATCAACAAGACCGTGCAAAATGCTGTACAAAAATCTTAGGGATAACATTCTTGCACCCATTTCAAGAGACCGAGCTCCGAACCTTTCGAGTAACTCATCTTGATCAAATCCTCTAGCTGGATAGACGCCGTCTTCTCTCCAAACCAAATACTTCAGAAACCTTCGCAAAATTGACTCTAAATACTTCTTATGTACCCTATAAATAGGATGCCATATCATGAAACCAAATGTCAATCTACTCCTTATCAAGGAATCAAACAAACGAATGAGGGTTTCTGTGCTGCTGAAATGACGGGCATTTCTAACAATAAATCCGTAGTCCTAGATGCAGTCACTATAATATTACTCATGTGCGGGACGAAGCTCAAACGCTGATTAAATATAATACCAAGATCCCTGGTCTCAGTCACTCTTGTGAGAACCGAGCTACCAACCGCGTAGTCAAAGTGCACAATACTTCGGTTCTTTGAAAAGGAAAGCACACTGCATTTCACAACATTCAAGCACAGCCGGTTGGCGGCACACCACTCAACCAAAGCGTTCAGTGCATTCTGCAGGACAACACAATCCGACCAATCAATAATCCTTTAAACAATTTGAGATCATCGGCATACATTAATTTGTCAACCGCCAAGCAGTCCAATAAATCGTTAACAAAAAGCAGAAACAAAAGAGGTCCCAGGTTAGACCCTGTGGTATGCCGGATGTAGCAATATAGTCACCAGAACGATGACACTCGAACTGAACAAATTGACGTCTTCTGTGAAGATATGATCTCATCAAAGACACCAAGCCGTCAGAGAAGCCCACTCCGCTCCGAGTTTCCGCAACAAAAGATCATGATCCACTCGATCAATGTGTAATGAAAAACCTAGAAAGAAAACAGTGTTAGAAACTGTCCCAAATTTTTACTAATCAGAAATTACTACAGGAATATGAAATTGCTACAGAAAATATTAATTCACAGTACATTTTTAGTGAGTTATAAGTTAATCCAAAACTACTACTTATATGAATGCAACACATACCTTTGACATTACTATGACTGTAGCAATTGGGAACACAGTAACAATAAACCATTTAAATTAAATTAAATTGAATAAGTTGAAAATGAATAAACCATTTCAGTCAACCAGTTCATGCTCATCATAAAATAGTTTCTTACTCTTCATAAAGTCCACCAAGAGTGAGGTCTGATAAAATCCGTTTTCACCGATCACTACTGAGAAGTACTAATTTACCGATCCGAGCTTCTAAGATAACAACAGATGTCTCTACCGCTCGTCGAAGAAAACGTGACCAGCTTTGTAGTAGGCGAGTTCCCACCCTGGCCCTGGCTACCCCTCCCGATAACAACAAAAATCTTGATGTCTTTGCGCCTACACAGCCTTTGTTGTATTATTCTGAAATTTCTATTTTTCTTGACGATGGTTCTGTTCGATGGCAAACCCAGCCGAAAACAAATAACCAAATATTACGAATTCATAAGAATTCTAAAATGTGCTCGGTACACGTTTGACGTATATTTCGTACTAATAACAATAAAAACTGCTTCGATCTGGAGCTACGTTTCGAAGTCTATTTAGCGTCTTCTTCAGGACAAGATCAATACATTAAAATTGAACAATTATTATTGTCATATCGTCTAATAATAAAAACATAAAACAATACATAGGTATATATTTCATACGACAGATTGAATTGTTGACTCTAATATTTGCAACGTAGATATTTAAGGAAAACTGAAAAAACCTGTTGTCACATACTCAACCAGTTGAATATGAACTAATATATACAATGTATTCAAAAGACAGTGAATGTTAGAGATTCCAAAAATGATACTTTCATCCTTACAGTCATCTGTATATTGGCATGTCCGTTTAGTAAATAAATAAATCATGATATGGTCACCTTACATTTATCATAATATGAAACAAAAATTTGCATATACAAATGTGAAATAACAAAAACCTTTCCTCCGAACTGTTACAATGGAAGGATTAATAATTTACAATAAATTGCAATTCATCATCATCATCATATAAATAATCTTATTTAGCTTGGTTGGAACAAAATGATTTTACCTAATCAAAAATTCATTTCAAAAAATAATATTTGAAATTAATTGATTATCTTTCAAGGATCTGGGACATAAAACAATAACCCAGGCTAGATAAAACACTAATTGCTAATAAAAATATATACCTCAAAGAATTATGAAAAAATTTTAGTAAGCACTGACGTGAGGTCAGATTGCTTTGGCGCTCTTGTTGACCTACTTGCGAGTAAATATTCAAACCTTAACAAATCTATAAGCTCTCTGATCGGGTGAACAACAGTCTTTTTCCGTACTATGGGACAATGTGATGTAAATATGAAAGCCTAATGAATAAACAAACCTTTATCTCAATTTGAAAATAACTACTCATAATTTTCACCAAATTTTGTTCTATGCTTCTCCTAAAAACATACGTCATTGCTTTTCTGAGTTTTGACAACGCCATCAAATTCTTTCTCTATGATAAAAAATTTTTTGATTAATATTACGTCTGTGCTTTTCTGAATTTTGACAACGTCATCGACATCGAATTCTACCTCTATGAATTCTATGAAAATTTTGATTGATATTATGCCAACTGACACTGATATCTAGGTCCGCAAGTTGTCAAACGAATATCGATCTGTGATGGCAAATCTTTCAATGACAAAGCTCGGACTTCATGACATTTCTATTTTAATCTTGAGTAAATGAAAAAAATGATCATATCTTCAGAAGGGGGAAAGCTACGACAATGATATTTGAGAAGGAGTAAGATATCGGTAACCTCAATATATATACGGATTTTTATTTAAATCTTAATGAAGTCTTAGGAGATATTGAGTATTGAAAATTTTTTTTTTGTGAATTTTTTAAAAATTTTCTAGCGTGACAATTTCTGCGAAATTTTGCAAGCCGTTTCGCTTCAGCCTCCCTCAATAACATTCCAAGTATCTACTTGATCGGATGGATATTCTAGTAGTTATTGAGGAAACAAAATTTCAGATGCTCATAACTACTGAACCATCCGACGAATTTGGCCCAATAACGAACTTGACCGAGATATTTGGACAATTAACCTATTCTGAAAATATGAAAACTCTAGCTGAATTCTTTTGGATGCTAGAGAGAGGATATGACAGCCGGCCGGACGGCCGGCCGGACAGACTCAACTTTCGCCACGAATTCTTCATCAGGGAGTCGAACCCAATCGATTGAGACCATTTTCGGCTCGATATTCCAAAATTACAGACATTCGGGCAATGATAGGCACTCTGTTCGGGTGAACAAGAGCGCCAAAAAGAATTCATGTACAAATTAGGAAAAAAATTAAAACACTGAAAACAAACTTTGTAGGCCTAAGATCCCCAAAACTCAATTTTCTTGACCTATATTTCGCATGTTTTTCAAATTTTTTACTGGCTATATGTTTTTGTAGTCTCTGTACTTCCTTTTTCGTAAAAGTTTTTTGCAGTAGGCGAAAGATCCCTAACTCTGTATACTCCAGGTAGACCCAAATTACCAAAAGGTTTTCTTCGACCTAAAAATATAAACCAAGTCAGTACTCCAATGTTTCCACTTTAATCAAAATATACAGTAAAACATTAAGGAAAACATCAAAAGTACAGAATTGTCAATAACAAGAACTGAAAGGTACCTTACAACGATTTAAGAAACATTGTGAACGTTTCACAATTCTACAACAATTCATCTATAAAATATTCTCATATAATGAGGTTGAAACTATTTATGATATAGCTAAGTAAGATCTTTGAGTAATAAAATTTGCAAATTATAAAACAAGAAGCGTACCTAACTTACCAACATCATGGTTCGAAATAAGCATGGTTCAGTATCAGCTTCAAGAAGACTTCCTGCTTCATTATTGAAAGGACAATGTAATTGTCGTAAATATCTCTTTAGGATTTCGCCTTCAAATCTTCTCTTCCAATTTTTGCAACCATTGCAGTTTAAGTGCATTAAAATAAACAATTTGTAATTATATGTTACACTCACCTCCCTACTTAGTGGAAATCTACGGAAATGGAAACTACACATTTCGATGAGCATCCTGGAACAACACATTTGTAACCCAATTCAAAATTTGAAATTCAGTGCTGAAGTTTCAAAAGATTCACTCTGCAATAACTTTGAAACCAAAAAGACCAATATTTTGTGAAAGTTCGTATTTATAGCCATGATGCACAGATTATTAACAATAAGTTGAATAGCTTCCGCTTCATGCTTTGTTATCCGCCTTTAGCCATTATGTCATTCCATAATTTTTCATTCTTTTTTTTGATTGGTCGATCTCGATTGGCAGCTTTGTTACTCGTTATTATTGGCCAAAACATTGTCACGTTGTTTAGTAAGGAAATTTCCAGCCCCTGGTCCATACCTTGCAATTGGGACCAAAAAAAAATTCCTTATCATGGCGCGGTAGCTATCGTCATCGACCGTAACATGACGATTGTTGGCATAAATGAAAAAATACGGTCCAATGATGCCGCCAGCGTGAAGACCGCACCAAACCGTGAATTTTTGGGGATGAAATTGAGTCTCGTGAATCACGTGTAGATTGCCTCCTGTCCAATAACGCATATTTTGCTTATTGACAAAGCAATTGAGCCAAAACTGAGCTTCATCGCTGAAGATGACTTTTCGTTGAAAATTATGATCGTGGCGCAGCTTTTCCAGAGCCCAATCCGAGAACGTACGTCGCTCCAAATGGTCCAACGGCTTCAATTCTTGAGTCAGCTTGATCTTGTACAGTGTAAACCTAGATCCTTACGCAAAATTCGCCATAAAGTGGTCTGATGAATGTCCAATTTTTGAAAACGCCGTGGAATTGACTGATTTGGGTTGTCGGTTACGGAGGCCCGAACGGCAGCGATTTTTTCGTTACTATGACCGCTCCTTTGTCTCACTGGCACGACAACATCCAAAAGCGACTATGTAGACTCAAATTTTTGCACCAAACTTGTGATTGCCTGTCTACTAGGGCGCGAATAACGACCGATAATTGGAGTTAAGGCTCTTAAAGTTGCGGTCACCGTCTCCTAATTGCTGTAGTTAATTTTTATATCTTGCAAACGTTGTTCGTTCGTGTTCTTCACTAGATGAAAATATTCACTTTACTGAATAAATCGACTTTGACAGTTCGATAATTGGTTCAAGGGTGCGTTCACAAATAATTTTTATACCTTCAGATACTATTTGACATATCCTACATAAATGCCTTCATCAGTAATTTCAATCAAACTAAATGATTTAGACAGGAACAGTATGCTTCGAAAATTTTCCAAACTGTACCTCCATTTAAAATTGAATAAAGGTGAAATACCTAAATTTATAGGAGAACTAAATGTTTTGAATAGGCATTCTGCCAGTATCTTAATATTCGGGCTAACAGAAAAATACGAAATATCATTTATCACGATTATTTTCGGCTGTTTTGTTGAAAACTGTGAATTCCGTGCAGTTAACTCCGTTTTACCGGAAATAGACCAAAGTGAAGATGCTTTAACGATAGCTAGTTAGTAAGGTTGAAAATGATCTGGAGACATATTTACAACGGCAGTATTTATAGTTTGATGGCAGAGACAGGACCATTCTCGTCTTCCTCTGATGAGTCTAAACTTAACTGGTTATTATTTTTTGTATCTGCAACTCTAAACATATCATCATATGTCTGATTTATTCTTTTTGCATTTCCGTTGCAAAGAACAAAGTACAAGCATATCGTGTAATATTCAAATTTGGGACAGGTTATTTGCTTAAAAGGCATTGAAAAATTATAATAAAATGATGTCGTTTGCTATTAACTCTTGATTTTGTAGAATCGTCGGTGTTGGAACTCGTAATCAAATATTCTGTGATCATGAACGGAACGAAATCTGTACTTGCCTTAGAATTTCATAATTGACGATATATTGAAAATATGCTTTATAAAAAGTGTTATACTGATCGGATTTAGTTCAAATATACGCCGTTTTGTTCGATAATCTGTTTCCATTTAGACGGCAACTTCATAATACCTCCCTCGTAGAGTCCCCCCTTCTTATTTGCAAAAAACTCGGACAGCCCCTTTTCACAAGCCTCTATTGAGTTCAACTTTACAACACCAAGGGCGTTCGACATGGACAGGAACATGTGGTAATCACTTGGCGCTATGTCCGGGCTATACGATAAAACCTCCCATCCGAGCTCCCGTAGCTTCTGACGAGTCATCAACGAAGTGTGTGGTCTTGGGATGTCCAGTTGGATCAATATACCCTTCCTGTTGGCCAATTCTGGACGCTTCTGGTCGATCGCCTCCTCCAAGAGGTCCAGTTGTTCGCAGTAGATGGTAAAATTGAGCATCTGGCTATATGGGAGCGCTCATAGTGGATAATTCCCTTTCAATCCTGCCAAACACACAGCAAACCCTTCCTGGCCGTCAATCCCGGCTTGGCCACTGTTTGGGACGATTCACCTGCCTTCAAGAATGGGTTGAGTTCGTTCCGTTTCAGCAGGATATCGCAGGCGTTGATTCGGACCTGAAGGTTTTTTTGCGTCAAATCATGAGGCACCCAAACATCAAGCTTTTTTGTATCCAGCCTTCTGCAGATGGTTTAAAATGGTTTGGTGACTAACTCCCATCTTCTGGGCGATGTCACGGGATGCCACATGCCCGGCTAACTCGATGTATTCCATGATTTGATCGGTATTTGTCGTCACAGGTCTTCCGCCGGCTGGCTTATCCATGGTGTCGTTTTCACCGGCTCTGAATCGTCGAAACCATTCGAACTGATAGAGTACCATGCCCCAAAATACCATTAATCTCACAGAACGTTTCTCTTGCGGATTTGCCTTTAACTTCATATCCAAACTATTCATGCATAGCGTCGTTTTGTAGGTTATGTCAAGACCTTTCAAATTTTGTATAGTATTGCGAGCTCTGTAGCGCTTTGTACATAGCCGCGAAATTCATAAGACCAAAAAGGCGGAAGAGAGATATTTGGCAACCTACTATTAAGAAAGCACTTACGTCAGATTAGGAGCTTTTGCGCCTTTGTTATAGAGTATTTTCCCCTACTCTGAAACAGTGTGATACTAATATAACCACCACGTTGAATGAACATCTTCATCAATATGTGTAATTAAAAATAACTAATCACAGTTTTCTTTCAGCTTTGTTCGATGCTCAAAAGTAGGTATATAAACTATAAACTCCAACGAAAACCATTTAGAATATCTACCTTTCGCTATGCACTTGTTCTTCGACCACGTCATACATTCGACTCCAAATTAAATATATCTTGGCTTAAAATAATCAATCTGACAGTTATCCTTCAGTTACTTTTCGGCCACAATTTTGTTCAACTTGAAACTGTACTATTTTAAAGAAAAATCAATTGAATCACTACTACTCTATACCATCCGAGATGAGTTGAGTTTTCATATGTTAATAGTTTAAATATTTCTGTAGAGTTCGTTATTCAGCCAAATCCGTCGAATGGTTCAGCAGTAATGAGCATCTGAAATTTGATTTCCTAAATAATTTCTATATTTATCCGATCCATTTGAAACTTGAAAATCGTCTGAATAACGTTGAGAGAAAGGTTTCTGCCCAATTCTGTGTAATTCACAAGCTAGATAGTTCCTAAAAAAATACAATATATTTTTGGAAATATTCGAACACTCATGAGATTTTCTGAAATAAACTATTATCGGATAATCCTTAAGAATTACCATTACAGTGGTGAGAGCTAGCCATGATTGATGCAGGATGTCCCAGAGCGATCGTCAGCACATATCCAGCAATATCCCGAAACCGGTCCACAGTTACTTGAAGTGTTGATTCTCAGAGAAGTCCTACGTCAATCATGGCTAGCTCTCATCACTGGAACGTTAATTCTTCGGGATTCTTATGAAGTGCCCTCACAAATATTACAATTAATCTCATATACCACATGTGATGTTTCGTTCATTGGTGTTGGTGATTTTTGCTATACCTATAGGTGTTTAATTTGAAAGTGTGGTTTGTGAGCTATTTTGACATTGCTGTGAAGTTTCAAGATGTTTTCTTTTTTTGCAGATGGAGAAGTACGTATGGTGGTATGAATGTAATCGGTTCTTAATATCGGGTTTTTCAATGGAGACTTGACAATTTTGAATTTAATTTGTGAACACACCCTTAGACCAATCATCGAACTGTCAACATTAATTTATTTAGTAAGGTGAACATTTTCATCATGGTGAAGTAGGTACACGATCGAACAACGTTCGCAAGTTATATAAATTTACGACCGAAATTTGACAAAGTTTTGACATATCTCAAATGGTTTGTGTTTTATTTAGATTCAAAGTTGGTAAGTTTCTATTGGAATACCCTTTATTTGGTGAATTTCGGTATAATACGTGTGTACGTTGTTTTATTACGTTTTTTATTTGTGATAGAGGATAGTTGTGTTTTAATTAAAGTGAGGTTATACCCTAGTAAAGTTGATCTGTATGAAGGTGTTGTTAGTTTTAGGGCTCTGTCAATGTACCCTATCATAATAGCTTTTTTGTGTATATACCTAGATATATGCTGAATTGAAATCTATTATTTTGTCATTGTTGTATCTTTCCGGAAAGTTTCGTTTGTACTGAGTTATTCACTTTTATAGGTGTTATGTCTGGGAAATTAATTGAATTAGTTATTTCTGTTTCTAGCGTGAATTGAATTTTGAGATGAAAACTACTTAAAGCATTAATTACTCTTTGGATTTTTCTTCAGATGTTATTATTAGGCAATTATCCACATATATTTTGCAGATTACGAGTATTATATCGTTATTCTTTCCGGACAAATCCTTTTTTTCTAAATAATTCATAACAAATTGAGTGATCGTTACTTGATATGGAACTACCCATCGCAACTCCATATATTTGTTGATAAAAATCATCCCCAAATTTGAAGTAACATGTTCCTAACGTTGGTTGGACTGCCTCAATGAATTCGCTTTGAGGAAAAGTTCTATTAAATACCTGAATTCTCCCATTTTTTTATTATCGGATTATTATGTGTTTGCAATAGGGATGTTGAATCTTTTTGATTGCTTTATACGTCAGTAGTTATTATATTTTGTATGTATACAGCTGTTTTATATTTTTAGTGTTTACCGCAAATATTGGATCAAGATTTAATAAGTTTTGAATATCGAGTTGTACCTATTGTATTGTTAGAAAATCTCTTCATCGCGTTTTGTATAATATAACTCTACTTTTAGGTTCAGTATGTTCATTTTATTATTATTTCTAACCGTGTTGTGTTGTATAGGTATTTGTATTTATTAAGGTACATATTCTGTAATGTGGTAAAGTCAAAAAATTCAAAAAATGCATTTTGCGAATTTGCGTCAAAGATCTCTGTAAACTTTAGACTGTTTATAGCTTTCGTTGTGTCTGTTATTATCAACTTGAGAATTTATTTCAGTTATTTTTTATGTAAGTATATGTTGAAATTTTTCATTGAAGTACTCACTCTTAATCTCAATGAGTTCACACTTAACTTTCAAGAAGTTTGTATTAAGATCTCTATCCTTACATTTTAATGACAACATTCTCCCAGACTTCATGTTTATTATTTTAATGTTCAACTATGTTACCGTTAGCATCAACCCGAGGGTAGATGAATCTTGAGGTTTGTTGAGATTTCTCTAAAACTCCTTTATCGCGTTGATATGTCTGGTATATGTAATTTGTTGTCTGGACTTCATTTATATTTTTGATTCCTTTATTTCTTCTCATACTTACAATCTTGGCGTAATTTGTTGAATATTAGTATTTACCCTGTATAGTTAGCAATAATACAATATTATTTGATGTGCAGAGTATAGTTTCAATAAAAACATAATGCAATTTGGCATCGTTTCGGGCAGTGTATTTTTTCATTATTTACGACATCCGTTACTAACAAACGTTGAAATTTGGCTACCTTGTATCCACAACCAAGGATCGTAATTGCAGATTGAATTCACCAAAATTTTTTATCGGAGATTTAGGAAACTAGCCAAAATTATGTCGAATACCGAGCAACACACGCTAATTAGTAACATCCAACTAATGGCCAATGTCAACAACAAACACAAAGCACATTCATCCGACTCATGTCCAAATCAATATGGCCACCATATGTCCGCTCCATAATGCGATAATTAAATCCGGAATCCTCTCACACGCAACCCAATAGGACGCTGATGAGCTATAATTCAAATTCTCATAATGACAAACAGTATAATTCCCACTAATTAAACGAGCACCAGTAACATTTTCAACTCTACTAAATTTAAATTGTTCCGCCAGCAGTTCCCGGATAAGTGGCTTTTGTTTCAAAATATCCCCTGCAATCAGGCTCTGATAATTTCCCCGGCTCTCTCTCCTTTTGTTATTACAAATCATATCCATAATTACAAAGCAAATAAACCGTCAGTATCCTCCGCGTTTAAAAGAGCCACTCCTCTGACTTCCCGACCAATGGGACCGCGATTAGATCGCTCGCACGTCCAATCGAGTGTGTCGCGTCCCCACCCCTCGCTTACATGCGATAATTCGCCATTCTGCGCGGCGATGTGCTCCGCATTCGACACCGCCGCAACCTTTAGTGTATTGAAAGACGGTTGTCAGGCGAATCGGATGTTCCGCACGATATTGTGATGCGGTAAACTCTTAATGATGACAATGCTAATGATGGAACGCGCCAAACAGGAGAACGCGGAGGAAGAATGCTCTCCTATCCGGGTCGAAGGACCAATGTTTTTATTACCCAAACGTATATCGGACGATTCAAGAGACGCAGATATGTGCGATAAAGTGACAACTGACGATGAGGACGAGAATGTTGACGTCGAAAATGACGATGCTTCTTTATGTCCGGTGGATCTGACGAGGCGGCACGACAAGTTGAGAACCTTCGAGGGGATGATCCATAAAAATGACTCAAATAGTGAATTTTGTATAGTAAAGACTCCAAAGGATCGGAGAGTGTTTGTAGTGACCTAAGCAGATCTCAGTCGCCTCCAGACCGTAGCCCATCTGTGATTTCGAACAATAGAAGATTGGCGTTTTCTGTGGAAAATATCCTGGACCCTAATAAGTTTACGGGTAGGCAAAATGTTTATAGTGACGAGATGTGTATTTGGAAACCGATGGACGAATCTGCGGAGTATGAGGAAAGCGAAACTGGTAAGATGGAATTGATGAATTTATACTTTGTCCAATTTTTGTTAAAGTAACAAAGTTTTATCATAAATCAATTCGAAGTTCATGGTTTAGTTGCATGGTCTGGTATGCGGTACTTTTTGAATATGAGTTCGAATCCAACCGGAAGCATTGAGAAATAGTGAAAGAAGCGAAGTACTTAGTTACTTACTTAGTTACCTAATCCGGACTCTGCGCGTGGTTACACTGCGATTATTCATTAAATTTGTAAAATATGTGTCGTTTCGTCAAAGAATATCTGTTATTTTGTTGTCGTTGGGCACGTAAATTTAACTCTTATTCTCCAACTACGTATCGGTAAAATATGCGGTAGGTACCGTTATAGGGCCTTTTAGAGCCTTATAAGTCTCAGGGCCCCCGTAAGGGCTACTGGCGCCTGTGTGCAAAACAGGATTTTGGCGCCCCTTACGGCATTTCGGAATATCTTCTTTATGGTAGGTAGGTACTTGAAATAAAGCAAATAACTGAACTTCAAAAGTCATTTATTTGTAGACTAAACTATGAAAATGAAATAATAATAATAAATTCTTGTTCACACTCATTTTAAAGCATTTACTCAACTAGTGGGGTACATACACGTTGTTCATAAATACTAGAAAATAAGCTAAAACTAAAAATCACAATTTTTTAGGAACAAATAATAGAGATGTTGCCTCATGTCTACATATACAACGTTTTAATGAGAAAGCGCAACACCTGAAATTAGTTCAGAATCGTGAGTAGAATCGATTCCACTAATAAGAAATAGGGTTGAATTTGAATAAAAATAATATTCGTAATTCTTTTACAATAAGAATAGGTTGAGGTGTCTGAGGTTTTGCGCTTTTCACTAACACGTAAGGTGGGTGGACCATGGAAGGCCACTCTAACGAGTAAACGCTTTTATTCGTTTATTAACTGGATAAATGAAGGAAACAAATTATCAAATAATAGTTTGTTTTATTGTGTACCATATAAATCATTTTTTTTTAACCTAGCTTTAATCATTATTCATTAAACTTAAGTTTTGTTAAGCTCTTCCAAATGGCCTTGCAAGGAACACGGCTCCAAACAAGGCCAATATTATACATCAATCGTTCAACTCAAAAATAGAGTTGTAACAATTAATATATTCGCTTTTACTAAAACTACATAATAAGCTCTTTCATATAAGCAAAACATTAAATGCTCAATATATTTTTATCATTTATAAAAAACTCACGAACATAACTTGAATACCATCGTATAACTAAGAATATTTTAATGTAAATTATTTAAAAACAGTAGTAATGAGTATTAAATTGACATCAAATAACTTGCCACCGCGTATTATAATGAAATTAAAAACTTTTTTTTTACCTCAAATGGCCTTCTTATGGGTCCGTTCTTTGTAAGGCCAAAATGTTCCTAAGAAGGCCAAACTAAAAATTATCAATGACTTTATTCGCATAAAATTTAATCATCTATTCAATTACCTACCGGCTTATTGTTATAAAGTTTTATTTTGCTTAAATTATGATTATAGACAGACTATTTTATATATAACTTATCACATACTTACTTTATCACATACTTTACCGTTTTTAACATGTAAATATTTTTATATTCGTTGCTTTTCATGTAAATTAGTTTAGTTTATTTTCAGACATAACCTTTCCATAAAATAAATTTAAATATATACTAATAATAAAATAATTTTAAAAGGTCTATTCAATATGAGTTAAAAAAGTTTAATAAGCCTTATAAATAAAAATATTATAAATATAAAACATTGTTTTAACTGTAATGGTACGTATTTATAACTAAAAAGTAACTGTTCATATGTTCATGGTTTGTACATGTTCTTTGTGAGGCCCATGTACCCTAGCAAGGCCAAACGTCAAATTTTCGATTGGCCTTATAAGGAACTTTCCTGGGAACACTGCCAATATTTTAACTTAAATCGAGGCAAAACAATTTTTTTTTCTTTAGTACCATAAACATATCCTTATACGACAATTCACAGTAAAAAATATGAAATAATAATTGGTTATCTAACTAAAAACTTATGTTTTGCTGTGCGCGCGAATAACAATTGTAACGTCGATGACCGAAGTCTACGAAGCGTGAGATCGCACTGCCACAATAGCAGTGGAGCGACTCGCCGCTGCATCTGTGGACTTGAGTTTGATGGATCTTAGTGTATAGCCGAAGGAATATGTGTTTATTTGGCCTTCAAAGGAGCGTGGCCTTCCATGGTCCACCCACCTTAATATTTCCGAAACAGTTGAAGATAGGTACATGATTTATGTCTAGAATTCTCTGAAGAATCCAAAAACTTAATAATATACCGGGGTTTGCATTTAAAATAAGAAAGTGGGTATTGGCCACTGTCACATGACGCACCCTATATAATTTTAAAAAATGCTTAGTTAAAAATACAAATCGCCGTGTCCAAGCGTTTTTCGAAGCACGCTCTCATTTATTCGTTATCGAATTTATTCCATTTGGTTGTTCCACACTGTATAAAAGGCAACCCTTGTACTTACTGAACTAGTCAATTGGTGCAGACAGGAGAACACACTAACCTTACTTTTTTACAGCCATACTTGGCAAATAATATTAAGGAGTTTCTCTGAAGCAGGTGTAAGTTAATTATTTGTGTTCTTCCAAACGGTCAGAAGAAAGAGAAGTCAAATATTTTTTTCGAATAATTTAATTGATGACGTTTTGCCTTTTGTGTACCTCGCTGATGAAGTTTCACAGCCGGTTATCCCATGTAAAAAATGGGATAGAGTGTTGGCATTTGGGATAAGTAGATAAACTTTTTGAAATACTTATTTGGGCAACCAGTTGGAAAAATAGTGCTTCTAATGTGTTTCAAATAATATTTTTGCTAATATTTAATAGAATGTGACTATTTGCCTAGAAATTAGTATCAAAAGGCCTCTATAGGAAAAAGGGATTGAAGAATTCGACCTTGTTAAACATATATATATACAGGGTGTAACTAAATAAGTGTAAAATGTTTAAGGAGTAAATTCCTCATCGAAAAAATATTTTTCGTTTTTTCGTATAAAGAAACTTCATTGGAGCCATCCCTTGTTAAGATACTGCCCCTCAAAGAGAGTACATAAAATTTGTATAACAATTTTTTTCACAAGCACCAAAAAAGTTACAATATTGAAATTAACCTAACGTTTGCTACTAGCAAAAAGACACCTATCCAGTTATTTATTTGGTTTACTCCATAGTTGTAAGGGTGGGAAACTCCTAAAGTTCCTAAAGTTTATTTCCAATGTAACTTTTTGTCTTATTATTTGTTTACCATTTAAAAATATATTTCCGATAGCCTGTTTCATTCCAAACAAAAAATGTCTCGTGAGTTTTTTGCCCAAAATAGACCAGTTCGCAGCAAAAAATTATTTTACGAACAACTACAGAGATAGGTACATCGTCATCATATGTTAGTCATCTATGAGGATACAACATGGGAGAATCTGAAGGAGAAGGCAATTGATGACTTAAAGATTCTGAAGAAGTGGTTTGAACTAAAGAAACTCACCTTGAATCAGCCAAAAACCAAATATTTAACCTTTTCATCCAATAAAGTCGGGCTTCCAGATTTAGGAATGCTCCAAGTGAATAGTCAACTGAAAATCTCCAACACAAATGCCACAAAATATCTGGGAATTCACATAGATCAACATTTGAGATGGGACATACACATGAATCATCTAATGAAAAAGTTGAGAGGTATAGCGTACAGATTCAGAGTCATACGCAAAGAAGTACCGTCTGTACATCATCTCCAAGTACTCTATGATGCATTAGTTCGGTCTCAACTGTCATATGGGATAATTGGATGGGGGAGATTATTGGATTGCCATAAAAGAGTAGTGGACACTATACAGAAATAATCTTAAAAATAATATACGGAAAACCTAGTCGAGAGATTTATGAAATATCGAAAACATTGGATATCAGACTAATTTTCGCGAATAAGATAATCATAAACATTCAACAGAAAAAAATACCTCTGCATGTGAAAGAACATCATTTCTCAACACGAACAAAGAAAGACAACTATAGAAAACCGAAGGCCCAAAAAAGAATAGGACAGCGAAGCTGCACATTACTGGTCCCAAGACTCTACCCAAATGTACCCAACAGAATAAAAGAAATAAATAATATAAAAAAGTTTAAGAGAGAATTAAAAAACTGGTCGATTACAGAAGATAGATCGTGGGTACACAAAATAATAAACTCTTCATGAAAGAGTTGAGGAGCAAATAGTGGATGATGACAAAAATTCTCAAACTATACAAGACTAAACCCCAAACTGTGACAAAGAGAGACCCGATTGAGACAGGATATCTGATAAGGAGTGAGATAAAACCAAATGTGACAAAGAAAAAAAAGGAGGATTGATTTAATTTAAAAGTCGACAAATTTTGATGTTGATGACAATTCAGTTGCCGTTAGAATCGAATTTATTTTTTCACAACTGTAAACAGTTATATGAAAATAGCTCACAGTTTTTATCAGAGTTTACTGCATATTACATATTGTATATAGTCCATTGAAATGTTACATTTTAGGTTGCGTTTTAGAGGACGCAATTTTATTTTTTGTGTAGGGGTCAGTGTAAAGCTAAAACCAAGTTTGTGGGGTCGCCACCCTTGTCCCACGGCCACCATCTTGAAAATAGGGGTTGAAATGGTATTTACGATATATCTCTTAAACTATTTATTTTATAAAAAAATTTATTAACATTTTTTGTTGCAAATTAAATTCTCTACAACTTTGCTCCAGTAACTTTTTGTTATAAATAAAAAAGTTATAAGCGAAATCTCCGGAAATTTGAGAAAAAATTTATATTTTCGATGTAACTTTTTTTATCATTTTACGAAAAAATTATGTCTGACCATTTTTGTACATCGTTTTTGAGGAACAACTTTTATTCGGATCATTTTCATTAAGTCAATAGCTAAGGTTTTACAGCGCTCCAAGTGAGTACTATTTTTCAGTACGCAAGTACGCAAGGTAAAAACCTAAAAATGTAACATTTCAATGGAATAATAATGTTGAATAAACTCATATCTATCAATCTATCTAGTTAGTACCTGCATTTCCCACCCTTACAACCATGGGGTAAACCAAATAAATGACTGGATAAGTGTCATTTTGCTAGTAGGAAATGTTAGGTTAATTTCAATATTGTAACTTTTTTGGTGCTTGTGAAAAAAATTGTTATACAAGTTTTATGTACTCCCTTTGAGGGGCTGTATCTTAACAAGGGATGCTCCAATGAAATTCGTTTATTTGAAAGATCCCATCTTTTTTTCGATGGGGAATCACCTCCTTAAATATTTCACACTTATTTAGTTACACCTTGTATATTATTCCTAAGAAGTCGAGGAACAAGTATGATATGTCATATGCCAAATTCTGTTTATGTTGTGAACAAAATAGATTTACTCATTTGAACGAAAAAGTTTGTTAACCTGTTCACAAGAAAAACAAGGAAGAAGAATTCTACCGTGTGGAGCTTATATTCGATGAACTTACACCTAGTAAATGATGAAACAATTTAGTATTTTTTTATATTCGATGAGAAGAATTGTGCTTGAAGAGAATGACATCAAGAACTATCCAAATTTACTGGCTGTTTTACAACAACATTCAGATGTGAACAGCTTAAAAAGTCGATAACTTTTAGTGAAGAAAATATTTCCCATTTTCTGAAAGAAGCTTTCGATGAACATTCAATGAATAAAGTAGCATTTATCGTTGAAAATGCTGGAGCTTGCCGAAAAGGTGAAGTAACTTTTCTTCACTTAGGATGGCGATATCTCAGAAATGGCAACTCAAAGAGAAAATATTTTAAGGACCTTTTTTACAGAAAACTTTCGATCTACAAATTTTCCATATGGTACTTATTTGATAACATTTTCCGTTTCCGAGAAAAATCCAAAAAACCTCAATTTTTTACGTTTAACGCCGAATAACTTAGATAGCACACATGAGATCGATGGGGATTTTCAAAACAGCATTTATAATGGTAAAACGAAGCTCCTCAATAATTTTGGATGCTCCTCATTTCAGTGACGCTTTTCACGGATTTATTTGAGCCAATAATGATATAAATAGTGACCGTCGTAATACTCCATACTCTCGCTTTCATTCCGTCATTCGATCACTAAAACTGCAAGCCCTCCAGACCGTGAACATATCGTCCCCTAACGCAGAGAGAGAGATAGAGAGACGTAGCCTACACCGAGTTAGGTACACATATCTGATGGAATGGCGTCGATTAAAACGCCAAATCCGGGGGCTCGCAATGATTAAGCGCCGGTAATTCGAGAACATCACGGACGTTTGTGAAATCAATACGTAACAACCGACAAACGTGTTAACCGCATTCATTTGTCCGCTCACCGCCAAAACAATGCGGCTGCGGTGGCGCTGCCGTCGTCGGAATGGCCAACCAGGATGTGTCCGCGCGATTTGGCCGTTTGGTCTTTCGATCTGGATGGGCTGATCGGTTTGGGTTTGAAATGATGTGGGTTCGATTACCTAATTGATAGGATTTTGGAAAATGATTAGTTATTGGGTTGTTGACTGAACGTTTATGTACAAGGTTGGATTGATGAGTTTGGCAACAAAGGGTAAAAATGTGTATACTTTCTTTTAACGTCATCCTTCAAAATTTCGCTCCAACTCATTGAGTGGTTTTGATTTGCCGACATTTCATAGTAAACAACTTCGTGTTATTTTGAAAATGAGAAAAGAGCAATATCGTTCACTTATTCGATTCCAGTATTTGGAAGAAAGAGAATATCAAAGATTGGTTGGTAGCCGTTTACGAGGATCGTGTATCTTCTATGACGATCATCAGATATTGCTTCAATGAATTCAAACGGAGCCGAACATCAGTGTTCGACAAGGACCATGATATCGTGTTGGCCGATAACCGAGAGGAGATTGGAGATATTGCTGAGATACTAAACATTTCAAACGAAGGCGTGCACAATATTTTGCATCAACATTTGGAGAATAAGAAGCTATCGGCAAGATGTGTGGTCCATAAACGAAATCGTGCGACAACTTCAATTATTTAAGCCAATCCAAACCAGTTTTGCGGTAGTTTGTAACCATTGAAGTAACCTGGATCCACTAATATACACCAGAAAGTAACAGTCGAAGTAATGGACTTCTACAGGCGTAGAAGAAGGCGAAGTTGGTACCATCACCCAGCGTCTTTTGAAATTCCCAAGTAATAATTCTCATTGCCTACTTGGAAAAGGAGAAGACACTTACAGGGCAATACTACAGGGAACCCTCTATATATCTCATAATTCCACTCAACACATACGTCGCTCGAAGTTCCTATTATGGAACTCTACAATACCTCGACTGTGATACTTGCGAGGTCGGCCGAGAACCCTTTGCCGTCCCTATGTGAAACGGCAGGCGGGTGAAATTGTTTATTATTATCGATGTTTATTGCAAATATCAAATTAAAAATTGTAGTTTAATATCCGAAATCTTCATATGTTTATCCTAAATTTGAGATAGAAAGAGAAATCATTATGTATTTAAAATTTTGTCACGTATCCTGTTAATAATTGAAATTTTCACCCTCAAATCTCAAATGACTATACTCATAAGTACTTGAATATTATTTCAATTTCAGAAAAAGTGTATTCGTACTGTATGAAATAAATTTTGTTATTTTCTGACCATAAAAATTCATTCTTAGTAACTGTAAATAGCAAAACAGCAACCCACGACTTGATCATTTTTCAAAGACTAGGTCGGCCAAGATACCCTTGGGGCGGGGGTATATGAGAATTGCATTGCGTTTTATTACACTTTGATTATCAGAGTTCAGTTCACTAGGTCAGTAGTTTGGAGTAAGATGTTAGTGTGTAGGGCTTAGGGTTGTACGAGTTTTCGTTCGTTTTCGGTTACAAGTTGAATGTGAGTAATCAAGGTGGCAAGTGTAAGAGAGGTAGTATCAAATTGCGGTGATTTGATCAGTTTTTTAGTAGATAACAGGTTTTCCATTATTAGAATAATTCTAATTGACAGCGTTCACAACATGATGAATATGATTTTAATTTTAAGTTTTAAGATGAATTGTTGGACAGTTATACATTTTAGACATGATTGTCACTGTATTTGTAACATGTAAACTTGAAAAAGGCTCAATGTACGCCGAAACATATGTAGTAAAGTGTTAATAAAAAAAAGATGAAATCCTAATTTCAATCCAGTGCTCTAATCCCAAGAAAATTGCTTTTAAATTATATATATACATATATATATATATGCTTGGTCTGGCCGACCCACTCCTAGATGGCACGAGCCATTACTGACTCCAACCAAATCGATTGATCCCATTTTTTGCTCGATATCAGTAAATTACAGACATTTGGGCAAAAGATGGCTTGTTCTACTAGAACAAGCACACAAAAAAAAAATATAAAATATAAATATAAGTAAAAAATATAAATATAAACACAAAACCACCTTCATAATAACAAACATCCGGATGTTGAACTCATTTATCAACATCCTGACACAAACCAAACTCAAATCGAGTCACAAAATAAACCGGGGAAAATTCAAGTAAAACTCCCTAAAGGATAAACGATGATAAAGTCCGCAATAAAGACAAACTGCACGCCTTAATGATTCAGCCCCGTGGAAACTGCGGAACTCCTGAAGGAAATATCCTACCTCTCTTCCCTGCTCCTCCTCATAATTAATACATCTGCTTAAATCAGTAGAAGCAAAACCAAAGGATTAATTACGAAGTTCACGGCTTGATAACGAGCCCAGAGGTAATTACGTTAAGACTGTTAATTACATGTCCCACCGTTATTTCCGTCATGCCGTATCACTTTCGGGACTTTGCCGGATTCCCAGACCTCGTCAGGGGCGGGTATATGACAATATTAAGGGGTGAGATGCTGTTTTCTTACGGAATAATATGTTTGTCCCAACAAAGGAAATATTATTGTCAACAATAAGTAATAGACTACATTATTATTATAATTGAAGTAAAATTTCTTTAAACACGACTAGGAAGTAACTGGACGGTAATGCAACGGAAGTCCGTTACGGCAATATGACGTCACGTCTCTGTACCATCCGGTTTCTAAATATTTTTGATTTTGTCAATGGATAGTTTATAAACTAATCAATTAAAAATTTTGAGAAAATAAAATAATTAGTAATTATATATAATTATTATATATAATTAATTGAATAATGATAATAACTGATTTTGTTAACACAAATCGGCAGCCATATTTGGTAGTACAGCGGCAATTTTAAGTTTTCTCAAGCATGCATGGTAAATGTGCACTGAATTATGCCGCTCATGTGAAATTCAGGCATATGCTAGATTAATAAGATAACGAAAAAAAGCTGTTACAAATTTTCATCATTTTATTGTTATTCTGGTGGATATTAGGAATATAATTACAGAGGATTATATCATATGAAATTAATTCCAAAACTGACTACAAAATTCAGATCATGGATAATTGAATTAATATGAATGAAAGCTCAGTTATTAAATGATATAAAAATAATTAACAAATGAAAAGAAAACATGATATGAAGACGAGAATAACAAATGATACTGATGTTATACAAAAATAAATTTACATATATTCGCAATAAAATTAACTCAAAAAATTTTGAAAATCATAACATGAAATTCAACCATGAATTAAAATTACTCAGAAGCAGAGCATAAAGAATTGATAGGAAGAGTTGAGTCATCAGTATTGCTAGCGCGTAAACAATAGAAAGAATAAAAATTATTTAGAGGATTTAAGATATTGGACTCTGAAATACAATAAGATACCACAAATTCTTGCTAGAGATTTTAATGTCAATTTTCGTTCAGAACAATGTCGACCATTGATTGATATTTTAGGTAATAAACTAAATTTAACAATGATTAATCCTCCAGTTCAACTACAAGATATGGTATGACTATTGATGCAGTTTTCTCAAGAAATTTAGACAATTTGCTGAGTAGAATTTATGTCTCTCACTTCAGTTATCATAAACCATCATATCATGTTTGAAGTATGATAGTAATTAAATTATTCTTTCAAAATGTATAGTAGTCGAAGTTAATTAATGTTTATATTACTAGTGTTACATTATCAATAAATGCTTTTTAAAATTTTTATGTTATGTATTGATTTTTAACTCAATGCCAAAGAAGTTATACTTCAATCGCGCGTATAATTTGTGAAAATATTAATTCCAATAAATGCATCATATGACAAATCAATTGTTTAATTTGAATATTAAAACTGAATCAATGTAGATATATTTAATATTAATCCACAACTTTCATACGATTGAAATGAAAGTGTAAAATTATAATGAATAAAATGAATCCAATTTTAATAACAAGAACATCGAACAGCATAAGTTATGACAGGAATCCTAAACAATTGAAAATAAAATACCAATAAAATGCAAAAAAAACGATAGAATAATAATCAAAGAAGTTGCATTGGTCAGATATTATAACAATGAAAATATTTTATCTTCAGTATTTCATCTCTGTTGTTGTATATATAGGGTAGCGACGAGTTTTTTTAGATCACACGTATACGAAAATATCCTATGTATGCTGCGTGTTTTTTTTTCAGTTTTTCAGTTATAATTTTTTGTGTGTATTGTGATTTCTGCCAATGAGATTTCAGAATTCATATCTTTTTTAAATCAGCCTAATTTGGTTTTAATCGGCCTCCGCATGCGTATAGGCTGAAAATCACGTAAAGATGATTAGAGGGTCTTTCAATTACTTTTTTTAAACTATTTTTTATCATTGTGATGATAACTTACACTTAATTTGGTAATTTTAATTGTTGCAATTATTATTTCGGTAAAATAACTGTAGCTTGTGTAATTTAAAAATATAATTTCTGTTTCACCCCTAAGATTTAAAATGCGAGCAAGATTAAAAATCAAAATTATGTTCTGACTCTCTGAAAATATTTGAAATTTTTTGCTTTATTTTTCGTACAGTTCTGTAAGTTTTTTCTTTAACTTTTGCAGGGCTGTTCGAAGGGTCTTTGCTTTCAGCGGTCCTCAAGCCTATCGCTTTTTTATTCGGGGACTTCACAAAGCTGGTGTACACGACGAAAAGCAACAGCAAACACTAACAAAACAAAAAAGAATAAAAGAGGAAAATTTAATAGTTTCAAACAATAAAACATAACTTCGTTCAGACGTTGTCGATTGTGTGTTAAGATTGGAGGAAGAAGGTTTGAACATTTACTGTAATCATAAGTCATTGTTAAGTGATTTATGCTTTTTATTTCTTATAAAAAAGGATAACTTTTCTTCTGGTCATTTTCAGTTTTTTTTGTCAAATCGTAAATCTATGAAGTTACACTTTCTGCAGAAATTTGAATTGAATTCAATTTAATATCACATTTTTAAGTTAAATTTGCCAAAACTATCACAAAAACTAGAAAAAATCTTTGAAACTTGCTTTGATCATGGACTAATTATATAACGAAAGGGGAAAAAACTTGAATAACCACAATGTAAATCATTAACTTCGTCATAGAGTTAGTTTGTCATTCGAGCACAAACGTTTCTATGATTTCTTTTGATTTGTACTATGGTTGGTCTAAAAACTCGATAGAACAGTAGTATACAGTTCGAATTAAATTACTGACTTGTTGGGACATAAAATTTTCCGCAGTTAATCACAATAATTTATAAATAAAATATCTATGAATAGTTAATGATGGTCTGAGACTTTTATAAGTAAATATTTTTCATTTCTATCACGAATAACCCGAAACTTATCCGTATGTAGCACCAAATATGATGATATGTGTTCTAAACCATTTCGGAATCACAGTGCGCATGCATTAAAAAACGGTAATCACACACGTTAACTGAAAATGCAAAATTCGCATGCACTGCACCGTAAATAGCGTACACCGCTAATACCGCTTGACGTTATTTCATCTTCCACATTCTTTACAACAATTGTTGACTCTCTTTCCATCTTTCTCACGTCGATTTTCATTCCAGGAAAGGACCACAACACGGACGAGGAAGACGACATGCAAAGCGACATCAGTGAAGACCTCAAAGACCCAAATTCTAAGAAGAAGAAGAGCGATTCCAAATCACAGAGTGCCGGAAAACCAAGACGCGCAAGAACAGCCTTCACCTACGAACAATTAGTGGCCTTAGAGAACAAATTCAAGACCACTAGGTATTTGAGTGTGTGCGAGAGACTTAACCTAGCTCTTAGTCTGAGCTTGACGGAGACGCAGGTGAAAATTTGGTTTCAAAACCGCAGGACTAAGTGGAAAAAACAGAATCCTGGTATGGATGTCAACTCTCCGACTGTGCCGCCACCTGGTGTCGGCTCTGGAAACGGGTTTCCAAGTTTTCCAGGTCATCATACCCATTCTGGGATGTTGTACTCGCACCATGTACCTTATGTTTATCCTTTGCAAGCTGCCAGTTCTGGAGGATATGCTCCCTATTTTCATCTAGCCAATCACGGTCGTAATTTGGGCTCTTGAACTTTCCACTGAAGGCACACTAAGAAGAAAAACTGTGAATAAAGAATAGTTATCAGGCAATTACTTCAGATGTTATATTGAAAGGCAATATAAATTAATAATAAATTTATTTTCTGTCAACTCTTAAACTATTCTGTAAACTGACATTCGATCCTATGATAACAGTTGTCAATATAATATTGAAGAATTTTATAAATCAACTGATGGTACCGATACCTAAGGATCCGATAGCCAACAATCTTAGTTACAGGGGGCTCCTCGAAAATTATTATTTCATTTATTTCGCTATATCTCGTTTTCTGTTAAAGATAATTAAACATTTCAAATCATATTTTTCAAAGCCTTTGAATATCTGATGAATTTTTTATATCGAAGTCATCCACGTCTGCAAGAGTCAGCGTTTAATCATTGATGTCATTGTACATACTGTTTGAACAAATAAATTATCAATTTTTTCCCTGTGAATCATATTAGATTTTGATTTGATTTGATTTGAATTGATTTATCGGCCAAACAAATCTGAGTATTTGATAGTGGCAAATTCTATTGGAATCATTTCATCAAGCAAATAAATCAATAGTACCCTTTTTCCATTGCGGCTTTCTTTAGAAGAATCTTTTCCTTTGATATGGCTGAATTGGATTCACCTGCCAAAACCATTGTACTCTTGAGAACAGCCGATGTCTGACTCAATTGGAGCTACAGATACCTTGAAGCTCAATGACAAAATTAAATTAGCAATCATGCGATATATCAGACACTCATTTTGTGAACCTTCATAGATTATATCATTTCATTGTGAACTTTACCGCATTTCTTTGTATTATTGAATGAAATACCCCATTACTTTGTTATTTAAGTCAAGTATGAACACAAAACGCTCAACTCCTTTGTACCATTGAAATTACACATAAAGTCTAGTCCCAGTTACTTGAATAAACAAGTAAAAACAGATTTCAAAGTTCAGTTACCACATTTTTTGTAAATAATTTTGTCACCTGTACAAAAATATGTCTTTCCATCAAGTTAATGCTTGATTTGTACATAAAACGGAACAAGTGTAGAAATGTGCCATACATATTTTATTGTAAATAAAAATATCATATAATTGAACATATAGGTGCAATTTTTATAGATTAGATCGCTTCTAGGCAGTAGATTTAAGGAACTTGTTGAGTGAACCGAACCAGTTCGATGTAATGTTGTACATCCTATAAAGAACTAATATTTATTGAACCAAAAATGTATCTTCTCCTTTGTAAATAAACAACGTTCTATAGTTCTTTGTTTTTTTTTAAACCAGATATTAGGTCGTGTGCTATAATATTATCAGAAAACACATCATGCCTTAAGTTTTAATGCCTATTATAGTCGATATATCGATTTAAAAAACGTGAAAAATCAAAGATAATGAGTAATTACATTCAGAATAACCCCTAAAAGAAGATTCTTGAAGGAATGAAAAATTGTTATCAACAAAATTAGACGAAGAAAAATCTTATTCAGTTTTTTGTTGATAATACAAAAATAATTTCTCAATAATTTTTTTTAACAAATGGAGAAATTCAATATTATCAAAAATTTTTTTGTTATATTGTCGTTCAAAGAAATTATGATTAAATAGAAGATTTTTTTTATTCTTAATTGTTTAATAAGTATAATGAATATGCATTTAAGTAGCACAAATAATTTGTAGGAATGATTTTGATTTTAACAATCATAATTTTCGGAAATTTGTTTTAAACAAATTCCGACCAATTTAATTAGCTAACTGCAAATTGCATGTAATAGCTAATAAGAATGATAGATACGAGCTTGATACTAGAAAGTGGAATTCATTTTCCAAAAAGACACGTACTTGTTATAGTTAGAAGATATATCGATTTTTATAAATTGATTAATTTGAAAAATTATATCTTCAGATAGAAAAAAAGCTTCAATAATAAAATTTGAGAATATGTGAGATATCAGTATCGTTTTTACAAAGATTTAAAAAAAATTGCAGGAAACAATTTCAGATTCTCATAACTCCTGAACTATTGGAAGGATTTGGCCCAAAAACGAACTTGGCCGATATATTTGGACAGTTATCCTATTCCGAAAATATGAAAACTCAATCTCTTCTTCTTTGGATGAATAAGAGTATACGACGGACGGATATAGCCAAGTTTCACCCTGTATTCTTCATCAGGACGTCGTACCCTATCGATTGAGACCATTTTCGGTTCGATATTCGAAAATTACAGTTATTTGGGCAAAGCGCGCAAAAATTTATTTTCTATAAAAGAGACGTACGTGTAATAGTTTTGAAAGATAGATATATCAACTAGGTACTGAAATTACTGTATTCTCTGATATCAAAAAGTATTAAAATAATAATCCTTTTCACCGTTTTAAGCTGGTTTCATATTTTTTCTGCTTTGAAAATAAAATATTAAGTGAATAAAATTTGTTCATAACAATTTGTTCCAGTAATAAACAACTGAATATTTATTAATTTATTTTTATTCAACTGTTCAAAAGTGACAACTATGTTTTCTGCAAGCAACTAATTAATACAAATAATTAAAATATGTATAAAAATGATTTCAAACAATCAGATATTCAAATTGAGATTTTTTTTGAAAACATAATTAGCTCTAAACAAAAAAGAAGGAAATTTTTCTCAGAAATTGAATATCTATTAACTCAAATAATTTAATACCAATTAAAACAAAATAAGAATGCATATAAATTATTTAATTTTAAAACTGGCATAGCTGAAATTATTGCAAAAGAATGCATGAATCTTGTTTAGATATTTAACAAGTCAATGAACTTTTATGGAGATCAATATAAATTATTTAAATATACTTGGCCATCAACTCAGTGAAATGAAATAAATACATATAAATTTCATTGATCGCATCTTTGACATATTATTACAAATCCCTATTGGAATATTTCCAGATAAGTCGGTAAGATATATGAAAAAAATGTAAAAGTCTAAGAGAGCAGCGAGAAAAAATTAGTTTAAAATGCGATATTATACAAAGCAAATAATTAACTATTCATTGGTAAATAAAATTTAACGAAACTTTGGTTATTCATCCTAATACACTAATAGTTGTATCAACATAAAACAAACATCAAGAATTTCTCAAACGTCAAAATAATGCTAGTTTGAAATACAAAACCAACAACTCAACACCGGTACGAAAACAGACAAATCAACAAATCAAAACGTAAAGACCGAGAACAAACAACAACAGCTTTGGAAACAAAACAAACCGTATATCATGGAAACCTTCATTTTAAACGCTTTAACACCTACAGCTATTTCGTAGGAGACGAAGTGGCAGAATTCTGAGACACGCAAAGACATAAATGTGACAGCAGCTCTACTCTTCACTGCCAGATGCACACCATGTCGAAGCTCTTTGATATTCAATACATTTATGTTGACCGTGAACCGCTTTAATTCGTATCTAATGGGAGATAGAAAAAGTCGCACATGTGTAAAAGTTAAAACGTTTATTTCGGTTTTGTTGAGGGGTTGTGCGACAGATCCTCCTCTGGAACGCGAAAAAAATTGTGGGACGGTCTGGAGATTTAATTGGGAAACAGACTGCGAAAACGGGATATTAGGAAGCAGGACTGTACTCGAGGCAAGTCTATCGAACTGTTATTCTTACATGTGAAGGGTTTGCCAAAATGCAAACGATTAGAGATATTTCAGAAATTTTATTATGGGTTGAAGTACAATGATATATATATATATATATATATTCTCTTGAACAAAAGAGATGTTAGCTGGGATTGGTGACGGGTGCCATACAATTCGGTGTATGACGTGAAAGCCTAGGGAAAAATCCCCAGTAAAAAATACCCTGGCTCCCTGCATAAGTATTGTTGATGTATACAAAAATATGCTCAAATATATTTGAGGGAGTTCTTTCTTCAAGAGTGGTCTTCTATTAATGAACCCAGAGGCTTTTTCAAGTGGCACATATCGAATCTTAAAATAAAGAGACAAAAGCAGAAAAAAGAAATAAATACAAAATATAAGTATCAAATTTGTTTGAAATTTATCACGCATTCCAAGAATGAAGCGGAAACATCGTGAATAGCCCTAAAAGCATAGTACAATGATAACATTTATGGATGGAAATTGACTTTATTCAGAAGACCACCTCGGTCCTTTGGATTCTTTGGTCCCAATTACCGATCACTTGACGTTCAATGTTGGTTCTGAGCTTTTCCAATTCCAACATCGTCGGCTTGTTGACAACAGAGTGTTAATTTCTACAGATTCTTGAAGCAATAAGGATCACTCTTTTCCTCTAGGTACTACTTTTTCCAATTTTATCCCGTTCAAGACTCCCAAGTATATTATTTATGATAAAAACACATATTAATTGCTCTTCGAAAAATGTTACAAAATTTTTCACCCAAAACATAATTTCAGCTGAAAATCGTACTGAATTCCTTTGTTAGTAGGAATTATTCTATCCGAGTATTGGAAAAAATATAAAAATTTCCTGATTTTATTAACAATTTAATGGGGAATTCAATAACAAATATTCATATTTATTATCAACTTTTCCAACACTATAACCATGATCTTTATTTTCCATTAAAATCAAAGGTATCTATCTGCCCGATTTTCTATATCCTATTTTGAATCTGAAAATTCCAAGATGATTTAATAATTCAGAGAGTACCAATGTCAAAGTAATGATAATATTCAGGAAGTTTCTCATGTTTTGAATCGATATAGGTTCCAAACAAAGGAATCAGTTCGATGAAAGCAGTATCGTAGTATTTTCCAAACCTATTCGGAAAAAATTTGCCTTTAAAAAGCTGGCTATATTAGAAAATTTTTCAATTTTCACCCTTGTCAAAAGCGGCATCGTGTAATCTTAATAAGTTGAATTATGCTATAATAGCAATAGTGGAGAATAGTGTTGGGTACCTCTTACAATAGGCGGCTCATTTGTCGACGAGGAAATGTAAGAGCGGTTCATAATTATACAATGTACCACCTCACTTCAAATGTCCCACTTCGCCTCGATGAGGACCAGAAAACAATGGAGCCACGCGACAAATACAAAGAAGAAGAGGGGATAAGTCCTGGTCCTGATCACCGGCACAAAAACGACAGAGAAAGAGGTAAATGAGGGTTTAGGGGATGTACTGATTCATAGTAGACAGTACACAGATGCTGTAAATTATGGAATTACGGAGGGTTTTATGGCAGCGGCGTCTTTGTCACTTTGACACCTCTTACCAAATATGATGGGATTTTATAGGAGTTTCTTTGAACTCAACAGAAAAACAATTTTATTTTCGATGATTGTATGAAAATATTGATTCTTCAGAGAAGGAATAAAACGCTAAGCTCTCGATTATTACCTGCTATTTTTGTACCGGACATTATTGTGTTAATTTTTCCGATTTGAACATATTAATTATTAGGAATTCTGTTCGTCATAGATAAAGAAAAATTAGAAGACAAGAAAAGTCGATTCGAAGAAAAATTGAACTAGTTGATATTATTATTAAAGGGCGATATATTCAGTTTCTTATCAACCAAATTAACACAAATGATAAACTAGAAAGATGAAATTTTCGGAATAGTAATACTCAATAAATGACCCTAATAAATGTTAAAATTGTGTATTCCGATGAGCCATAAATTAGCATTATATCTTTTCGGTTCAATGAAGTCTCACAAAAAGAATTCAGCCCGAAATTACTAGTAATTGGATACACTTTTATAAAAATTGTTTCTTCTAAAACAAACAGGAAGACTGTGTATGATGTGAGAGGAAACTTAAAATTTTTTAATTACATGAGAATATATAATCACGGTTAGCTTCGATTATTTTGAATAACAAAACCCTTATATTCAGTAAAATCTTCCCCTGACTCGCTCACTGTTCTAAAGTTTCAAAATCCAACAATTAATTTACATTCTACACTTTGCCTCTTTCATAACTTCAATTCTGTCGACAGTTAACGTTACCCTCCTTCTGCATCGACATATTTGAGGTGAGACAAACCTCCAACGTTCCTACCGCCTTAACAATCCGTCGTCTATACTAGAAAAAATTTGTCCCGACATCGTATCGCGTCATGAACGGCCAGACCCCCTCGCCTCATTTGAAGTGGTACAATCTTTCGCCTCAGTATAAAAATGAAGCACCTCTTACAAACACACACTAGTGGAGAACCCGTTCGTAGGCCCACAAGTGTGGTTGAAGTTCTATCAAAAGGTGATAGCGAAATAAAATTATTACAACTGTCCTTATGCTCTCGAAACTAAATCCTATCCAAAATTCACAGATCATTAACCATCCAAATCCGGGTGCCAATAATAAAAGAAGCATCATTGACCACTTAAGCGAAGTCAGCATGTGCGAAGGATACGATTGTTTTCAGACTCCCTCGACCGACTTATATCGCAGGGTTGCGCACCCTATACACACCCCAGCCAGGCGATTAAAGCGATCCAGAATTAAATAACAAAGGATTCACTCGAACAGTTGACAAGTTTAAATTGGTTTCCGACGATCGCCATTTAAATGCAAATTGCCAAGTTGCAGTCAAAATATTAAGCAATTATGCAGATCGTCCAGGACATTTATTTTCCACTGGTCTTGTTTGATTTCAGTCAACTTTCTCTCGAAAACCGACGTGAAGTTGGGGTTTATTAGCATACGTTTTGGGAAAGATCGACTGCGGTTGAGTGAGTGATTTCGATAAAACCGACTGCGGAATGTTTGCTGAAGATTGATTGTGTGTACATTCCGAAACGTTTAGCTGGAAGAATAATGTGTAAGGTGATGAAAAAGCAACAATCTCTATTAACATGATGGATCAGGTTGGTGTCTTGTAAAAGTTAATAGCACCTTTCAACCCCACTTATTTGAAAGAGTATCTCTGGTTGAAACAAAATCTGTGATGCTCAGAGGAAAAGTATTGAAAAGGATAAAAGAAACTTAGAACCAGGAACAAATAAAAGTATGGGATATTTTGAGCTTCAACGACTATAACATTTTTAACAGTTCATGTACCTAGAATATTTTGTTGTTCTAGCACTTGTGTTGTTTACCATTGTTTATTTGTTTATTCCATTTTAAATCTTAGTATTGAAACGGAAATAATTATAAAATTA
This sequence comes from Micraspis discolor, assembly GCA_030674115.1. Lineage (NCBI taxonomy): Eukaryota > Metazoa > Arthropoda > Insecta > Coleoptera > Coccinellidae > Micraspis > Micraspis discolor. The sequence continues at coordinate 3,441 of JARTUT010000560.1, read as the reverse complement.
AACACGTTACAGTAATTTCATAAGAATTTCAATGAACTTTGATTCAAAAATGTGGCGGCTTTGTTGACTTGATGCCCTGCTTCATCTTCTATAATACCAATTATGAATTCTGGGTCCTAGGTAATCAAAGCACCTTACTTGATCACTTGGTGGTGTCCTTATTGACAGAGATTTTCATGTTGTGTCACCCTGCGTTATTTTTAAATGTGCATAGTAAGCGTTGCAAATCGTTTTCAGAATTTGAGACAAAGACGGGCTCAATCCGCGTAATACAGGATGTGCATTCGGTATTGTTCCAGTCTGTATCCTGGCTGCAATCTCTGCTTCTAGATCATATCAACATTGAACGGAACAGGAACGTACATCTGACAAGAAGATGGATAAAACAGGTAGCCGATACATTCCACAGGGAAGAAGACCATCAACAGTTGGTGTGATCATAAAAGGCATGACCACAGGAAATAAGGATTTCATACTATTACGTTCTGCTTCAAATGAATAAAGCTTATTGATAATGATGATGAAGGTTGAAAAGGCAAAATATTCAGTTTCAGCAATGACAACCATAACAAAGTGATTATCCGTGTTTCATCAAATTTAAAACCAGCTCTACAGTCTTCACTCATGGTAGCACCTCCCACATCGGTTCATCGTTCACCTAAAAAGTGAAAGTCCGAATAAGCAGTAACTGATTAGTTCGTCCCCCAAGTCTGCTTCAACGCAAGCGTGGCAGGTTAGTCACGTGCACCCTATTTCCATTATTCGCTTCAACGACCCTCAGTATGAAGTTGCCCTAATGTCACACAACGCACTCCATAGAAAAGTGAATTGTCGACAAACAAATCTCGACGTTCTATCCATACCCTACGAATGATATTTCCTCCGTTGAGTTCGAAAGAAGTCTTCGACTTCGAAGATTATCACCCTTTCAGGAAGTTTTACGGAGTTTCTGCTTCTGCTTGATTGAGCGGTTGCTGGATGATCTGACTGAAGGGAGATATTGACCCAGAATTTGGCTTACGTAATGGAATCGGGACTGTTTTTGCTTCAGCCTACATAAGAAATATACGCTTTCACGATTCATCACCTGTCACGATGTCATAGACGTGCCTCGAAGCACCGTATTTTTGGAGCCTTTTTTTGAGCAATGACAAATTGTGTGGGATCCAACGCAAAGAGATTGTTTTGACGGTCAAATGTTCATGCAATATTCAATGTATACTGATCCCACTAATGCCTAAGGTGGTTTCAATCTCACGATAGGTCACAAGACGATCTTGCAATATCAGTTGGCTCACAGCATCAATGATGACAGCCTCTCATCAACACAGCATGGTACTGACAGTCTTGAAGGAGGCTGCCAGAGTTAACAAAGAATGTGTTGAACCTTCCAGACATCTTGAAGTCTGGAACTTGCCTCACTCTCTCTGTAGATCCATACGACAACATATGACCTCCCAAATTCAAATAGTACCAGTGGTCCTTGATTGTGTTATCATGCATCAAAGTACCACTGGCGAGATGAGGGGATTCGCTCGCCTATTAGTCCTATGTACCCAATAAGTAGTGAGAAAAAATGATTTCTGCTAATGCCCTCATATCACCAGTGGTACTTTGATGAATGTTAGCACATTCGATGACCACTGGTAGAATTTGATTTTGAGAAGTCACATATCGTATGGATCTGCAGAGAAAGAGACCCTGGTTCCAGTCTTCAAGATATAGATGACGCTCTCTCTGGACATGCCTGGAAGGTTCATCACATTATTTGTTAAGACTGGCAGCACTATGCTGATGAGTGGCAGTCATCTCGAAACCAGTTCACAGTTGCACTTGAGATTACCATGCGTTAATAATGACTAGCTGCACCACTGAAACGATGGTTCTTCGTAATTGTCATTCCATTATAATTTATTTCTCTGTCTGTACCGGTTCAGAGGCATTAGTAGAAATCATATTTTCTCACTAATATTTTTAAGATGAAATAAAATTAATTATTACTTTTGTTTCCATTAATGCATCATCAATACATGATTCCATTAAAAGGATCTCTAGTTCATTTGTAGTAGGTTTGCTATTTTTCAAAATATTTGATCTTTTAATGAACTTTCGAATTAACGAGGACTCATCCAATCTTAAATTGCTGAATTTCGTCGTTTTACTGTGTTGTTTACTGTGTTCTTAGTCTTAGGAGTCTGTAATTTTCTATCTTACAGTTTTTTTAATCATGTTTCTTTATTTGATTCATCCTATATGAAAATAATGTGTCGCAATATTACAATAAATACCGAACGAAAAAATTCATTCATTGGATTTTACTGTAATTATCTAACAAATTGTTTCCCAATTAGGAGTTACATGGCAGATGGGCGTGGCGTTATTGCTTGTGATTAGTATTCAACAATGCAACAATTTTTCATTGGTCAAGCTGGATCATGTGGTTAAAATCGTCATTTTCAAATCAAATCTCTGTGATTTTATGATACTTCTATTGTAGAATTATTCTTTTTATCTTTTTGTCAATATGGTTGCTTTTATAGTTGGTTTGAAATTAGAAATTTTCTTATACTGTGCCTTTCTGTCATAGAACTGTTTCATCTATTTAATCTTGATCATAGGTATTGTACTGTACCTACATTGTTTCAAAGAATATTTTTGAGAAGAAAGATAATTAATTATTGCTTTTTTTATCAATATACGAGGTCTGTAAATGAAGTATTGAGACTATTTTTTTAATTTTTAGTACAAAAATACATACAGTTCAATATTGTTACCTTCAAAATCACTTCCTTCTGAGGCCACACAGCGTTGAAGACGTTTCTTCCAATCCTTATAGCAGTGCTGGATCTACGATAATGAAATAATTTTCAGCTGGTCGGTTACAGCCGTTTGAATTTTTCCGACTATCCCAAAATGATTTCCCTTGAGGAAATTTTTCAACTTTGGGAAAAAAAGTCGCAAAGACTCAAGTAGGGTGAATAAGGAGGCTGAGGAGCCACAAGATTTTTTTACTGGCCATTGTCACTTTTTTTTTGGAACCATTTTCGCGCAGATTTTTCTCATCCCCAATTCATTGGTCAAAATTTGATGAACAGTGGTGTAAGTCAGATTCAGTGCTATAATTCTGACTGTCAACCGACGCACAAGATCCCGGATTCTATCGACATTTCAATCGGTTCTTGAAGATGAAGGCCTTCTGCTTCGTGGTTCATCTTCAATCGACACTCTCTCTCTGAAAATGCCTTAAACAACTGAAAAATCTGGGACCTTGACACAACACTATCTCTGTAGTCCTGCTGAAACTGAGAGAGTTTCCGTTGCATTGTGCCCAAGTCCGAAGCAAAACCTGATAGCACACCGTTGCTCGAAATTGATCTCATTCATTTTTAGAACACAGTAGAAAAACTGTTGCACAAAAACATTCGCTTCGCACAACCAAAT